>OZ025208.1:2325952-2633452 GCA_964019055.1 Anthopleura xanthogrammica | reverse complement strand
GCTATTTTTTAGAATAGCCACGCAAGCCCTATTGATTCAGAAATAGAGTGCCATACTTTAAATCTTAACTTAATGTATGTGAATGGGAATGTATCATTGAAACTGGAGTGAAAACGTTCGTAAACATGGAAGGTAAATTTTTCTTCTGAAAATCTAACAAAAATAAAGCTGTTTCAATAAAAGTCAAATCAGATATCTTCATTAATTTTAGGTCTTTAAAAAGGCGGGGAGAACATCAGAACTAGAAAAAGTCATGACACGCATAGCTTTCTTTTGCAGAAATGTAATATGATCTAAAGGATAAGTGTTAGGATAAGTGTTTCCCCAGATTATTAAACCATAGGTTAGAAAAGATAAATCAGTGCATAACACAGGACAATTAGAATTTCTTGGGAAACAAAAAAGTTTAGTTTTAGATAAAATTTAAATGTTTTTCGATATCTTTTTTGATGTTATACTGATATGGGTTTTCCATTTAAGATGGCAGTCAATATTTAATCCAATATATTTTACACTTAATTTTTGAGTTAAAAGTGAATTGCCTATTGAGAGTCTGATATTTGTAACAATCTTTTTCTGAGTTGGGTAAAATAAGACAAAGTGAGATTTTTCAACATTTAAAGATAATTTGTTAGCAGCCAACCAATCAGTTATATGTACAAGTTCATCATTTATATTTTTTTCTAAATACGATAAGAAGTTATTAGAATAAAAAAGGTTGATGTTGCCTGCAAATAAGTGGAATCAATCAATGACTTTGGTAATCAATTGGCATCAACGGGGAGTTCGCGAAACCATCCACATCAGGATCAATGCACCAGACCTCAACAGGGATTGGGGTAGGATTAATCTTCCACACAACTGGGACCACCTTTTGCACTCATGTAATCTCGAGGTACATAAACTTCGTGATCAAGCGTGACTGCATAACGTGATCAAGACTCAAGCTATTAAAATATATATCGAGAAATATCTAGACATTTGTGTAAACAGTCTAGTTGGCATATAATCATCTTGAATATACGATAGTTTTTACGATGACATATAAATAATGCGGAGAGTATAAGTGTTGTAACGTCAGTCACAGTACTTATAGAACTTTGAATCGTGACGGCATTCGATATTATTATTATGTATATTATAATAGTCTAACCAGTCCTCCATCTATGCCACAAAATTGTCTCAGGATGTTTACTCTCCAGCCAACTAAAGCCCGTAAATCACAAGAGATAAGCCACAGGTAGCCGCCATCTTCTTTTACCCTTTTCAAGTAAATTTACTGGATGGCGTCACACCACATCATCGGGACTCGGCACGTCACGCATCACAGCTTACTTCAAGGGAGTATTTCTTTGTTATTGTATAATCGTTTGGTTTAGATTTATTTTTTATACAAGACTAATGTTCAAGTAAATATCATTCATTTGTCAACACTGGATATATGAAGTTTCCCGGGTTTGCCGACTAGTTATTATAGATCATCATCATCATCACCATCATCATCGTCATCATTTCTTCAAGCTCTGTTATTTGTCAGTTATTCATTTAGCACTTACATTATAATTTTTTCTTTTTCATCAGCTTTTTCCTGGTAATGTAGACATGACTACTGTAAAGACGAATGTCCTAGACAGTCCAGTTGACGCCATGTTTATAAGGTTTATACCAACGACTTATTAGGACTCGAAAGCACTACATGTAGAAGTATATGGACTCAAGAAGCTAGGTCAGTAGATATGGTGGTTATCCATTCACTCTTTTACCCAACCTCCCATCAAATTCTTTTGGTTATTATTTTTCTATTTACATTTTCGTTGTGACGTGTACATCAGTTATAGTATTTCGTCTTTTTACAATTTATCCATCCATTTATTTGTCTGTACGCACGTCGATAGAAAATACGTAACACCACAGGGATCCCAATTTGGAAACGTGGAAGTATACACTGTTTTAATATCAGGAAAACCTTTCCAGATTTGAAATCTTTTTCTAGATAATTATAGTATCCCTAGGCAGGTCATATATTTTCAGGGTTAAATCCTTATCCTTTTCGACTCATATCACCGCGTGATAAAGTAATGTTGCCAATAACCCGACGTAACTAATTGATTAAACTGATAATTAGTATCAATTGATAATAATTGATATCAATTTAATAACTGATTATCAATTGGTATCAACAATTGATAACAATTGATAGCCAAAAGTCCATTGAGTGCAATTGATAATAATTGATAAACAGTTGATGATAATTGATAAACAGCTGATAATAGTTGATAATAATCGAGTAAGTAAATGATAAAGTTTATAGGAAATTGATATGAAAATCATGATAACAGTTTATACTGTACTTATCTAATGTATTTAACACAGGAAAAAAATCATCAATTCCCAACATGGGTGCAAGTTGGGGTTATATTGGAATTGCAACCTGGGAAATACTATTTCCCCAAGTTTGTAAAAACGATACAACTTCCCAATGCGGATGAAATAGGGAATTACTTATTTCCCAAGTTTACCACCAAGGTTAAGTCTATTTCAGACAAGTTGCTCCCGTATCTAGAAAAACAGAGAACTAGTTATTTCTAGGGTTAACACCATGAAGGTTGGGTCTATTTTGAATGGATTCTCCTTGACGACCCAGCAGCTATACTACTCTTGTGGGAAAAGCTTGGAATCCAGTTGGCGAGGGTAAAGTGAAGATCAACTTAAAAAGTCTACTAAGGTGGACTGAATAACATGGTCAAATCCTCATAATCTCTGAGGGTTAATCTTCCTTTAAAGGTGTTCTTTTACTTATATTTCTATGAGATGGAATCTACAAAATAAAGCCAGTGCTATGAAAAACTGGAACAATATTGTTGATCTGCATGACCGTGTTAATAATGATAACATTTATGTACATATTTACTTGTATTAGTAATTCAAGTATATACTAATTACTTACATTTGGGATGCCTCAATTAATTCTAATACAGGTATTAATTTAGAGTAGTTATCCTTAGTTTTTTTAACAATAAATAAATTAAAAAATAAGTTTCAAGTAACAAAAGCATCTATCTAAAGTAAGGTAGAATAGAACACTCCATCACCAGTTGGGTTACACCTAAAAATTTAAGGGTAAATAGATGTATTATTAAAAGAAACAGACCGCAAATCTCAGTCAACTTTTCATTAATAGTAGCTTAAATAAAAAGTGAGGGATTATAAAAAGCTCTCTAGATTTGTGATCAAAGTTTGGTTTATGAATACTATTCTCGTAATAATCTCATAATAATCGTGTTTGGAAATAGAAGACATTTTAATTGCTTACCTTGCGGAAATATCTTGCAAATTACTTGATCTATACCAGGTTAGGAAGTATGACATATTAGCTCGTAGTTTCCCGTTTGTCTCAAGGGACTTTAGGCCAAAAACCACCACTTTTATCGAAGAACAATCCATATTTTTCTAGCGACAAACGATTCTAACACCTGAAACTGAATGAAAATGGCGCTCGAATTCGAAATGATGAATAAGCCAATCAGAGCAAGCCAGTAATCCATATAAGGTCTGACCGGATATCCAAATATGGTTGAAACTCCGTACCAGTCCCGCTCGATACTACTGCATTCCAACATGGTAGTCATATCGTAGGAGTCTTCTAACTTCTTGTTCCATCGAATTAAATCTTGTTGTTATATTATTTTAAGGCCTCTTTTAGATCAACATATTTTGGAAACTAATAATTTAGCATATTAAGACAAGTATTAACAAGATTCAAATTTATTTGAAAATGTATAGGCCGATTTTTTCCAGGTAGAGACAGATTGGAACTGAACAATTCACTTGCGTGCTCGCCTTGATCTTAAAAAAATATATTCTCAAGAATTCTTAATCATGAAGATGTGATTCCTTGAAATTCCCAGGAATTCTAAACATAAAGAAGTCAAGTGCCAAAATAAAATTAATGTTCATATTTGACAATTGTTGGGAATTCCTAGGAATGCTTAAGCCAAACCTGTCCAAAACTATTTTCAAGTAACTACAAATCTGGCATTAAGTTGGGTTTTTATTCACAACATATCCCAAACGAGGACAACTTTAACCCAACTTAAATCGAGACTTGTCCCAAGTAGCTTGCAGTAACTACAAATATGACTTTTTCTACTTGCTATACCCAAACAAGGACATTTTAATCCCAAGTTAAAATCAAACTTGTCCCAAATACCTAAAACTAATAATCGAGATTAAAAAAATGGTTGATTTATTCCCAGTTATATCCCAAGATTGGGAGTTGGGAACAGCTCACTTCCCAACTTGCACCCATGGTGGGAATTGATGTTTTTTTTCCTGTGTAACCAAGTGTTGACAGGCTAAGCCACTGTCCTGTGATGTTATATGCTTCGTTCTGCGCGACAGCGGCCTTGACATGATTTCAATAGTTGTTTCAATTTTTATCAATTAGTTACGTCTGGCATATAAGAAACACACTTCCTAATCTGCCATCTCAGAGATAAAAATGCTAACACAAACACAAACCAGCTGCACTAAAAACTATGAGCGAAAGGATTGTCGTTGTAATACGACCTCATCCCACGTTTTGACATAAATTAATTGATTGCTTGCTTGCTCGCTTACTCGATTGCTTGCTTGCTTGCTTACTAGCGTGTCTAAATAAAGTTTACTTACTTTCTTACTTTCTTTTTTAAAGTTATGATTTTCCAGTTGACAAATAGCGTTGCATTACGCGTGTTAAGTTACTCCTCATCTTGACCTTTAGTGCATAGCGATGCGACAGCTAATTGCTGACGAAATATCTAAGCCTCATTACTTTACCGTGCTCGTCTGACTTCAAGTTCTTGTGGTCAGCTTCAAAGTCTTGTTTGTCTATTTTTTTTGTAATTTGTCTCTGTATAGTTCGAGAACTGGTAATATCTAGATTGGCTAGTTTGGCTAGTTTGCTCATAGACTCTCATAGTTCTCTCCTTGCGTACGTGGACGAACCTGTTCAAAAATCGCTCAATAACATATTTTAGTGTAGATCTACCACGTACGGCGTATAGACCTACCTCATCCTCAATATTATTTGCCATTAATTCTGTCAACATGTATCCAATCATATTTGAGAAATAGACAAACCGAAACTCCATTGGACAGACAGTTTCTATGGTTATGAGTTTCGTCCAATCATGATCGCGACCCGGAAAAAAAAAACTAACCTCATTTTAAGACTGGTTTGCCACAGTCAACCCAGTAATTATGAGTTCACTCGACAAATATTATCCCCTTCAGTTTGCTCCCTTTTGTTGCTGAATCCACTTCTTTTTTTCTCTCTATTGACAACCATCATGAATAAGACTTACCTTTCCTATATCCATACACTTCTACACGTAGTACCTTCCATCTATGGTACTTCGTTGGTATGAATCTAATGAGCCTGGCAAGAGTTCGAGTATCGTCTAACGCATTCTTGACGACGCTATTACTATCTTTGTTACCGGAAAATAACTGAAAAGACATACAAACAATACCGTCTTTTATTTTAGAAATCCCATGTTTTCCATTTATCTTCGAAGTGGACGGAGATGACTGATGACGATAAGTAAATCTTTATTCACGTGATGAAGTCATATCAGTTTTAAAATTAGTAATGAGAAATTATATGCAATAAGAATAATAGAGGCTAAATGGTCTGTAGGTCATTCGTCCATTTGATTTTTGAGGAAATTGAGTAAAAAAGGAGTCGTCTCTCGATTTCAGTTATCTGGCTTATCTTTATTCAGCAGGATTTAAATTTTATAACAATTTATCAATTGTTAATTTTTTAACAAATTGAACTTTGAGCATGGAACCAAATCTCAACTTTTCAATGTTTGATTTATGCTTTATACGTTATATATGATTTCTCGCTGAGATTAGAAATCGTATTTCAGGCCAAAAAAGAACACTCTAGGGGAGTGGGGTAGGAAAAATGCAGGTACCGGTCTAACTGATCATGTTGAATTTAAGGTATATTTCTGCAGTGTACAAAGATTTACACAATATTTTTCTCCTGGTATTTGACGTGTTGCCTAAAGTAGCGAAAGCCATGGGCTTTTATCACAAGACAGCCATGTTTATTCCCATAAGAATAAAACAAACCTTTGTTTGTTTCTGACACGCCTCTAAACGAGGGCAAGGGTACCCAGGGTTCACAGGATGAAATAATATATTTAAATTACTTTAAGAAAACCTTAAAGTTGTTTAAATCTAAACATGAGCTTTAATACTAACTTAAATCTCCTTAAAGGTAAACATAGGAAAAAGTTAGCTTCAAGTAATACTTAGTTAGTCTTTACATAAAAGTGATTTAAGTAAGTTTAAGATGCAGATTTAAGGTATCTTAAATGTGTAAAGAGATTTAAGGGGTTTAACTACATGATTAAAGTCTATATAAAGTCCTTCATACATTTACTTTAACTTTAAATGTACACTAAAGCCTTTCTTTTTGGGAAGGGTAACTCACGATCAGGCAACGAATTTACTTTAACTTTATTATTATTATTATTATTATTATTATTATTATTATTAATAATGATTTATATAGCGCCTATTCCCTTTAGCCCATAGGCGCTTTACATCCAAAAAAGAAACTTGAAGTAATTAAAGAAAACAAGTCAATGAGTCAATTATAGGCTTTCTCAAATAAATGAGTCTTGAGCTGGCGTTTGAAACTTTGAATGTCATAGTCAGTGTAGCTTCTCAGATTGTCCGGAAGTGAGTTCCATAGTCTTGGAGCAGATGAGCTGAAAGCTCTATAGCCGTAAGTTCGTAGCTTATATTGAACAGTCACTAGGTAGTTTTTGGATGAAGATCGTAGTTGTCGTTCGGGAGTCCACAGTTTAATCAGTTCTTGCAAATATGGAGGTGCCATCTTCTTTAAACATTTATAAGTTAGGAGTATTATCTTGAATTCAATTCTGAATTTCACTGGGAGCCAGTGAAGGTCTTTTAGTACTGGAGTGATATGATCGTGTTTAGATGTTAGGCTCACTAATCTAGCTGTGGAGTTTTGTACACTTTGAATTTTCTGCAGCAAGTAATCAGGGATTCCATATAATACAGCGTTACAGAAGTCTATTCTGGATGTGATGAATGCGTGTACTAAAATTTCGATTGATGTTTTGGACAAATACTTGCGGATTTTGGCCAGATTTCGAAGATGAAAAAACGCTGACTTGCACATTGAGTTGACTTGTGCTTCCATTGTCATTGCTGAATCAAAAATAACTCCAATGTTCCTTGCAGTTGTTGAAGGTTCGATGAGTTCGTTGCACACTTGAATAGCTGTGATAGGTGGCGAGGGTCTGTGTCTCCATTAATCACGACTAGTTCGGTTTTGTCGTTGTTCATTTTGAGCATGTTTTTGGACATCCAACTGTTTATCTCAAGAATGCAAGTTTCTATCTTGGCTTTTGCAAACTCAGCCTCGTGAGCCAAGGTGGATTCAAAAGATAGATAAAGCTGAGTGTCATCGGCATAAAGATGGAAACACATGTCGTGATGACGGATGATATCAGCTAGTGGGGCTGTGTATAGTAGGAAAAGATGAGGACCGAGGACGGATCCTTGTGGGATACCATAAGGTAGAACTCTTTTGGTAGATGTAATACCATTCACACTAACAGTTTGGCTTCTGTTTGATAAATAAGAGGTGAACCAGGCAAGAACATCCCCACAAAAACCATATCTATCTGACAGACGAGAGAGCAGGATATCATGATCAATTGTATCAAACGCGGCCGACAGGTCCAACAGCAACAGTAGAACTGATATGTTATCATCTACAGCACGGGTTACGTCGTTGTGGACTCTCGTTAATGCTGTTTCGGTGCTGTGATGCTGTTTATATGCTGACTGGAAGTGTTCACTCATGTTGTTATTCAAAATGTAGTCCTTTGTCTGGGCAGCTACAATATTTTCAATTATCTTTGATATAAGCTTCAAGTTTGATAAGGGTCTAAAGTTTTTTAGTTCACCATGATCCAGGGAGGGCTTCTTCAGACGAGGCTCAACTACAGCCAGTTTTAAGCTACATGGTACAAAACTCTCAGATAATGATAGATTGACAATCTTTGTTATAGTAGGAAGCAGTAGATGAAGACAGTTTTTTAATACCACAGAGGGAATGGGATCGAAACTGCAGGATTTAGAAGCAGTGGGTACGGCTATCTTTGCTACTTCAGTTTCAGTAACCAGGGAGAAACTGTCAAACTTTGTAGTTGGAGAGATTGAAGAGATGTCATCTATATGAGGAGCTGTATTTAGATCGATAAGTTCTTGCCTAATATTTGAAATTTTGTTGCTGAAAAAATCAGCAAAATTATTGGCTAGCTTGCTGGTTGTACGCGCTGCTGGGTATAGTTTTTCTGTAGATCGATGTAACATTTTGTCAACTGTGGCAAAAAGTACTCTTTGATCAGATTTGTTTTCATCAATTATCGCACAATAGGTGCTCATCTTTGAATCTGTTAATGCTGTATTTAGTTGTTGGCAACACTTTACGTATAAATCTCTGTCAGCTTGCAATTTTGATCTGCGCCATCGACGTTCCAGACGTCTCTTTTTCAGCTTGAGTTGATGGATTTCATCAGTAAACCATGGTGATACAGGGCGTACAGTGACAATCTTTTTCTTAAGAGGTGCATGTTTCTCAAGTATTGAAGATAAAGAGGAATCATACAGGTCAGATAGATCCGTAACAGATGTCGCTGTACTGTAGTTTCTGACAATTGCAGTGTTGCTGATGTCTGATAGTAGTTTTGAATAGTCAATGTCCTTCAGCTTCCTGTAGATTATTTCTCTCTTTGGAGGTAACTGTTTGTCAATACGAAGTTTTGCTATAACAGCAAAATGATCAGAGATTCCAGGATCTCTTACTGAAGTGGATGCAATAATGTTGGCGTCATCTCGACGAGTAATTATAAGGTCTAGTATGTGGTTGTCTTCATGAGTGGTTTCAGATACGTGTTGAGTCAAATTAAAAGTGTCAATAAGAGAGATGAATTGTTGGCCATTGTTGTCTTGGTTGTCATCTATGTGAAAGTTGAAGTCGCCGGTTATTAGCACTCGATCAGATTTTTTGTTGAGTATAGTTCAAGGAAGTTCCAGAATTCATTGAAAAATAAGTCACAGGTTAATCCATTTGATGACGATGGTGGTGGGCGATAAATTACTAGCACCCTCAGTGGCGTAGGGGTGATCAAAGTCACATCAAGACATTCAAAGGACTTGAGCGATTTTCGACTGCATGTCGTTTTGAATGTAAAACTGTTGGAATATAGCAGTCCCACACCGCCTCCTCTGGAATGACGATCAACATGTTTGAAAGTAAACCTAAAGTTATAATAAGTAGGAATTTAAGACGAATTTAAGTTACTATTAATCATTACATAAATACCTTCTGATTAATATTCCCTCTAGGATAACGCATCCTTGATATCGTTGAACCGCAAACATATATAAATGCCACTCATTCTTAAACAGTTTTCAGTTCTAGATACGGTATCGCCGTAGCAATAAGTTATATATATGTAATTATTTAACTTACACATTTACCTTATATCTTCAAATTCTCCCGCTACAAAGGCTTGTTTATGTAATCTACTGTCTAGGCAATCAGTTCCCGCATAAGCTAGCTGTCTGCAGTTTTCTCAGGCTACATTGGATTTCGGAACCTCCTTGTATGCGTCCTGTTTTTAACTTTTTAACTTTTTGTTTTTCTTCTGATTATGAACTTGGAGTTGTTTTATAGTCGAAGTCTGCAGTCCTCATTTTGCGAAACCTATTGTAAGCAAGCCCTATAAAGTACTCGCACAATGCCGCTGCTAAGAACCCGCATATTCGGAGTTCAACAGCTTGATTACGAAAACTAAGTGAGCTGTACCTCGAATAAAACTTCTCAGTGTCCATCAGTGTCTTTGAATAACACAAAAATAGAACAAGCCGGCATGTCGCCGTAGTTTGGACTGGACTCAGTCTAATCCAAACTATTAACAATTCAGTAAATTATTACGTACACTGGCGGGAAGTTTGCGCGCATTGTTGTGGCTTATCGGATTTCATTTTATTGACATTGATCATCACGAGCCAAGTACATGGCTTATTGTGCCTCCGTCCATATGATTGGCTAAGTAATTCAATCCTTCTGGATTTCAAACTCTAAACCGCGCTCGAATCCTGAGCATAAATATAACAAAAGTACTTTACGATAGACGGAAAGTGTATGGAGAGCGAACGAACAACAATGAAGATCCTTAAGGTATCAGGATATGATTAGGACCTCTATTTTTTTTTATTTTTTATTTTTTATTTTGAGATTTGCTCGCAGGCTGGTGCTGTACAATAGGACACGAGGTCCCCTTCGAGGTAAATTGCACCAATTCCCAACCCCTTAAAACTCCCATACCCATCCCACAATCAACCAATTAAGAAATCATTAGTAAAGGCCAGTAAATAATAAACGTTGTTTTCGAATATCTATTTATAATTATATAATTGTCTGTTTTGGAACACAAATAAAGTTATTGGGTTAAAAGTGAAATTCTACCGCATTTCATTTGACAACTTCCTGCAGGATCCGAATTTTTGCTGTCTCGATAAAAATTACATTAGCATACTCTGTGGATAATGAGCTTCAAAACGGTGTCTCAGATTTTTGATATTTTTTTTAGATCGTGCGCAATGAGACGTTAAATCCGGAAGTTTGAATTTTCGGTGGTCATGATTGTAAAATACACAATATATTTTGAATGAAAAAACATATCAAAAATCCGTGACTCTGTTATTTAGATCGCATTGTGACGTGATTTATCATAATCCAAAGTTTCAGTTTGATCCGATGTAATCCGACAGGGCAGCAATGTTCATAAAATAATATTTTGGTCACTCAAAATCTGCGGAGAAAGCAAATAACTTTTTTTGTGTTCCAAAACAGGAAATTCTGAATTGATTTTTTAAAATTACGTTTATTTAGCATTCAGAAAATGTATACTTTTATATAATCATATTGAAAAGGCAGCGCGGAATTTTGGTCGCACGTAAAGTAATCTCAGAGGCCTCAAACGTATCCTGATACCTTAAGAAAATCGATTTGCTGGCTTCGAGTCTATATAAGGTAATTAAGATAGTAATTCTGACAATGAATAAATAACGCATAGATAATCAGAAAGAAACTATAGTTGTGTTCAGTGATAAATTGCCGGTATATTCTATATTTTGGGCGGGAGAAGTGAACGTAAGGTAAATGTATTTAGTAGCGTTACGGAATGTAACATTGTTAGTGATTGTCAGAATTGAATGAATAGAGTTGTAATGGAATGTCCCATGGGTATATCTTGTTCAGAGTATATTAAGTAAATGAAGTGAATTATTTAGTTACTCGAAGGTATCTCTCTCCAGAGTACATCTGTACTTAATCTTTGATTTTTCTTTTGTAATTACATAATGTTTTTTCTCAAACAAACATAGTTATTATCGAGGATTACAGAATGACCTCAAATATCGAAATGATTGACATTACGTTTAGTTTAAAATACATTGGTTTGCATCATGTATGGTTCATGTCCGAATAGGACATAAATAAACGAGATGCCCGCCCCTACACTGTGTTCTGTGGTTGTTTTAAAGTAGTTTAGCTATTAAATGCTTTATACTCGTTCAGGAGTGATAGAGTATAACGTATATTTAACACATTTATTTTAACTCTTGCTTCTTCGCTTTTGAGTTTACAGAATAATGCCGGTTAAGAAGAACTAGACAGGAGAACGAACATATCAAACATGAAGGATAAACAAGATCTTAAGTTATACATTAGCCAACGTTCAAGATCTAAGCAATCAGTAATCCAAGTAGCCTAAGCCGGTTTTCCGTAACAAGACCAAGACAAGAGTTACTAAATGCAACTAAATGTATACCACAAATGAAGTTTATAAATGATCGATCAGTTGATGAAACTGCATGATTCAATGTATAGAAAGCAGTAACCAGTAAAAACAATATGTTGCTCTCTATTATTGAAAAAAATGAAATAAACTTAACCTTAAATGTTCTGTAAAGCCAAATAAAACCAATTGTATATACAATTATGAGTACTAATTAAAGACCAGAAACCAGCAAAATATTATTCTTTAGTTCTCCACTTAAAGCCTTATTAAAGGAACATTCCCTGCTTCTTTAGGTAAAATAATGAAAGGCTACTAAATACACATTTCATGATACTTTAAAACATATTAAAGACTATAAAAACAGGTTAAATTAAAGATCATTAAACACAGAAATAAATGAATTTAAGAAGCAAGAGAAAACACTTCATTAAAGAGATTTAAATACAACATTAAAGCTCAGGAAACTTATACCTAATGAATTTAATGAAAAAAATAAACTTAAATTAAATTGACTTTAATAGTCCTTTAATGCAAATTAAATTTGTTATTTTGCTCTGTGGTTTTTCAAAGCCATTGTTTCAACCAATATGGCCGCCGTGTGATAATAGCCCTTGCAAGTCTTATAGATGCTAATTTTTTCTACGGATTTTCTTCAATATTTTTTCTTCTTCTTTTCCAGTTCTCGTTCCGTTTCTAGTTTAATTTATTGCAACACGTCAAATACCAGGAGAAAAATCTTGTGTACATTTTTGTAGACTGTAGAAATATACTTTTAACTGGTATTTAAAAATACCACATGATCAGTTAGACCGCTACCTGCATTCTTCCCAAGCCCATCCCCTAGAGCGTTCTTTTTTTTTTTAACCTGGAATACGGTATATATCTTTTAATACTGTTTTTAAATAAAATTCCGACAACAGAAAGCAATTATAACGTATAAAGCATAAATCGAAAATTAAAAATTGAGAATTGATTACAAAATTTCAATTTTCAATTTTCAAAGTCCTCTTAAATAAAAATAAGCCAGATAAATCGAAACATTACATCGTTTTCATCAATATTTCATTTTCAGTTGAAGTAAAAAATTAAATGGACTATTCACCAGACACCAGGCAAGGTGTTGAAGGTATCTGATTAATAAAACCACTGTACATGTTGTTACCTTTACTTTGCCACCACTTTGGTACGTAGTCCAACTGATATTGTCAGTTGATGTTGATATTTTGTATTCTGTAGTCCAGTGATACCCACCAGAGTCACCTTGTGTAGACACTGCATAAATAACAAACACCCCAGTCAAGTCTATCTGTAGATAGTCATTAGGGTCAGTATTGGTCAATGGCATCCATCCGCTGTACTTTCCATTCAGTCTGGCAAGGGCTGGTCTCCATAATGAAAATAAATGTGAGGTTGCCGTAAACCTGTCATCTGGTAAGACGTTCCTGTCGGATACACCAATACGATTACCTCCCCATTCTGTAGAAACAGAAGATGTTTTGTCAAAATATTGAACATCAAAACTCATACAAAATTCCAGATGGGTTCATCTTTACCTATCTAATGTTTAGTCATTTTTCTTAACATAATTTTGAATTAAAAGCCTTCAAACACTGTTAGGGACTGTTCATTAAATATGCCTTAGGGTGGGCTGTAGGAAAAATCGAAAAAAACCGTTGAAAAAATCACAACCCCCACAATAGACCTTTTTAGCTTCGTATGCTAATTGCCCATTTCAGACCACATGACATTCCCTTGAGAAATGTTCTTTTGTTAAAATATTAACACATGAAAGAATCAGCTCCCAAGAGTGGCATCACATTGTCTGAAATGGGCACAACAAACAACGAAGCTGAAAAGGTCTATTGTATCTCAATAATTTTTTAGACCCCCCCCCCCCTCCTTGTGAACTTTCAGAAAAAAATAGCCCCTCTGCCATTAATATGTAATTAAATACTTTTTGTACAAAATCATTTGTTTTCTATTGTTTAATTAGTACTATTTAGTACAAAATAGTATTTTTCATGGATATACTCTTTGCACTCTAAACATGATGATAGCAATTAACAGTACTTATTTGCATTGTCAATAGTTATTAATTGTTTTGTTTAGTTTTTGTTTTTATATTTAAGCGATTAGCAAAACTGTCATTTACATAGTCAATGTATTAAAACATTTATGAAAAACTGTTAGAGTGCAAACACTAAATGTGTGCAATACTTAGTACTATTTACTACTATAAATATTAGTGGTATTTAAACAACAGGAGACAATAGAATTAGCATAATTTAGTTACTTTTTTGTACTAGATATATTATATTGCACACATTTCGTGCTTGCACTTTAAGAACGTTAATTGTTTTGACATTTTAGTATGATATTTATACTACAATAAATGATTTTTGGTGAGCTTGTTGTTAGTACTTTTATGTAAATGCAATAAAATGTTGGTGAAAATGTTGAAATTCTCTATAAACTGTTGGTGAAGTTTTTGAAATTCTCTATAAACTGTTGGTGAAATTTTTGAAATTATCTATAAACTGTTGGTGAAATTTTTGAAATTCTCTATAGACTGTTGGTGAAGTTTTTGAAATTCTCTGACATACCTTAGTGGTTTGTTTCAACGCCCCCTTTAAGTCAGCAAAGCCCCAACCTACAGTTTCACATGATTTGAGTGACGTTTAAGCTATTTATTATAATTTTGTTTCAATCAAAAGTTTCCATGTAATGAGCAGATAAACATTGTCACATACACTGCTTTATAAAGGCTACACAGATACAGCGCTTGGGTTTCCTGTGGACTCACCTTGTTTGTAGACAGTACAATACTTTGATGGACAAGTTGGAACTCTTCGCGGAAACTGATAGACGAAATATTCCTCGCAATTTCGTATCTTTACGATAGTCTCCTTAACACAGCACCTGTCCCCTGATGCAAAGCAGAGTTGACGTTCAACCACCCCATCTTCTACTGAAGGAAGTAGGCCATTGATCCACCCCATGTACTTAGTAGAGCAAGACGATTTTCTTTCTATGCACGATCTTGTCAATTGCCTTCCAGCAGAATCGACCACTCGGTACCATGCGGTCGTTGAAAGATGATCGTCACAACCTCGGAAGGTTGCGTCTTCTGCAATGGTGTCGTGTCGACGATCTGAATAACTAAGGGTCCTGTAGTCATGACATTCTTGATGCGCTAAAAACGAGGCAAACAGCCGGAAGTTATATCGAAATCTCACTCAGCCATAGACTCAAGAAAGCATCGGAGATGTAATAAAAAAAACCTATATTTAACAAATCACTGTTTTTTTTTAACCATAAAGAACAAGTTATTTTTTGTAAGCAGGTGTATAGCTGACATTTGAAACTGTTCTCACACGTTGAAATTGAATGAGTTCTTTCACCCTATTTGCTATTCGTGATTTTCGCATTCTCCATAATGCTTTGCTCTTAAAGAGTAAATATACAAAAATACAGTCCTTCAAAAATTAATAAATCTTCAGTTGAAAGCACACCATACCTGCTTTTATCGATCTGTAAAACTCGTCACTTATAACCAGTTAATTTTGAGTTTATTTCTCATGTTCAAAACTTCAAGAGGTTTAGTGTTACAGAAAATGTATTGACTCACGAAGAAGTGCTCAAAGTGTACATAACATGCTTTTTAATTTTTTTTCTTTATGTCTCTGGCTGTTTCTTATATATTTCTATATAAGATGCATTTAAATCTCCCTCTAACCGGTCTCCAGCATAATTTGTCCTATGTTCTGCTGTTTAACCCCGACCCCCCCCCCAAAAAAAAATCCTAAAAAGCAATGTATTAGTGGGAATGTGAAAATGGCGAATACCATGAAAAAATCGAATGAAAAGAAAACCGAAAAAATAACAATTTAGGATGATTTCTTTTAACTTATTACTGGGTTACTTGTGGTAGCCCAGTCGTAAAATGCCTTTGTTTTTGTTTTTCTGATTTCTTCGCGAGAAAATGGCAAAGTTGCGCAATAGTACCCAGGGGTCTTCAGAACTTTACCCAAGAAGCCTTAGCGGGCATCTGCTACAGGGTTCCTGTCTGTAAGTCCGATCAATGAGCATGTGCTAGCTGTCAATCAATGGCAAAACGTTGCTAAGTGATTAAGAGAGGGTTGAGCTAGTTTATCACGTGACATAAATTAATGTCATTGACTGCTGTAATTCAAGAGAGAGCCGAGACATAATTATTAATTTATTCATAAACAAGGATAATTTTAATCAAACCAGGAACTCCGAATTTTTTTTAATGCTCACGGCAAATGGCTAACTTTGATTAACTATTCGTGCTTTAACTCAGCTATTCAAAGCAGAATATTATCTGTAGTATCGATCAGAACAAAAGGAAAAAGCTAGCCATGGCCAATATTTAATTCAGGTGTTAAAGTATTCCTACGCACTCCGGGCTAAATCGAGTTTTACCGACCCGATTCTCGGATGCTACATTTAATGGCTTGACTCAACAAGACTACTACAAATAAATATGAGGTACAAGTTTATTCGGGCTTTTATTTTGGTATGAAGAACTAAAGAGTAATGATAATTATTGTTAAATGGAACGCATGCATTTTGAGCCTCAGATCGATCTCTAATAAAGTCATTCAACTCACAACAATTACGAACTGTTGATTGATTTACAAATATATGCGAACTTAGAAAATTTTAATATTTAAAGCAATTCTGAAGGTAATTTTGAGCAATTATTTGCTCGTTTTACCGTTCTAAACGAAATATTCATGTAGTAAACAAATAATGCTGACCTCAAGCAAACGTGTCTCCGTCAGCTGGCTTTGCAGCCGACTTTGTGTCTGCGACTTAATTACATATGATAAAACTCGGACTGGAATCGGAAGGATATGGAAGTTGGACTTCACCAAATTTGGTATTTTCTATCTTTTTTCCAAAATGGCTTTAACTGTACATTTATAATAGGCAGTCTCTTACGTAATATTTCAAAAACGAGTACGAGTGTTTCATTAGGGTTTCTAAACCCATACACGTGGTACGAATGTTGGGCTCACATTGGTTGATTAGTTCATGAATTATTAATCAGTTTGAGAAAGTCTTTTGAAAAACGACGAAGGAAGAAAACGAGGGCCTTGACAATACGATACATCAGAAATATTAAAAACCAATTACAGTCATTTAATTTTATAATAGACCTCTTTACCTTCGTTGTTTGTTGTGACCATTTCAAACCATGTGATGCCACTTTTGGGAGTTGATTCCTTCATGTGTAAATATTTCAACAAAAGAATATTTCTCAAGGGAATGACATGTGGTCTGAAATGGGCAATTTGGATACGAAGGTAAAGAGGTATATTGATAACTCCTTTTACACAACGTGTGGGTCAAGGGCACCCTAAGACCTCCCTCCCTCCCCCTGCCCTTGGTCCCACCCGGTCCAGGTAACCCAGTGAGTCGCCAACAAGGCGTCTTGTTTTCAATCTTTTTTTCTAAGTACAGAAAAAGAAGCTTGAACCACAAAGGAGCGTATCCGAGGCTACGGTGAGAGAAAAGGCTGCATGCGAACAACCTTTCCATTGGCAGTTTCTAACGCGTATCTTTCAGGGGAGGGATGATTCATTGAGGTTAGTGGGGAATGATCCCCTTTCTCCTGGAGAAATAATGAATACTTTGATATTTGTGTCTGCAAGATTAATGATCTGTACCTGGAATCTTTAGGCAAGGCTCCTTTAAAAAGGTTGACCCATTGACAGTTAGAATTGCGTTGGGGTGGTCCTTTCGTCCGCGTATCCTTATCTGCAAGAAAGCAGGATTATCACAATTAGTAATAAAACGAAGCAAGGGCTCACAAAGTTCTTGGTTTATCTTTACAAACTTATCTAGTATATAGTTAAGTCGCTCTTCTTTCATGTGCCGCGGTAATTTATTTTCAGTAGTTTCCTGAAGGGATGATATCCATTATTTATTTCCATTATAGGGTTTTCCGATTAAGCGGATTTTTTTACTGATTCGATAAAGTATGTTCTGCTTTTGTAAAATGTCAAGAAATCAAGCACCCTAATCAAGCACTATAATACTTTAACCTACAAAAGAAGTAAGATCTACTTTGAAATATTGAGTTGAAATATTCCAAATAACGAAAAAGCTACGGAATAGGAATTCGATGTATATTTTTTTATTTCATATTACATGACATTCATGTTTTGTTGAAATTTGCCTAAACCGCCGATTGATCAAAACGTTAGCCTAAAATGTCGGTAAAAGATTGCTCTGATATATCAAGAGAGCATAAATAAGAGAGGGAAACTTCTTAATACCTCGCGCGCCATTGAATTCCCGGTTGGGCTTTTTTAGCATCCAAAGTCGTTTGGTTTTTTTTATTTTTGATAACGTGGACCTGTGCGCGCGCCCTCAAAAACAACATACTTTTCGTTTTCTCACCTTTTTTGGACGAAATCTATTAGATAAAGCAAATACATCAAAATAGATTAGGTTCTGTTATCTGATAAAACACGAATCAGGTTGTTGACACTTGAAATTAAAATACGCAAAAATTATGTTTTTCCCCAAAATTCTTACATGCTTTCGCTAATTCTAGGTATGGATGAAGCACATAATGTTTGACGCACAGGAGTAGGTTAGGCAAAAGTAGTTAGTACGCGGATGCTAAAAGTAGCCCAACCGGGAATTCATATGGCGCGCGCGGTATTAAGAAATTTCCCCGCTCTCTTTATTATGCTCTCTGAGATAGACCTGAGATTTTTTTCAAGAAAATTATATTGGTTTTATTATTGTATTATTTCATGGTCAGGTCAGTTCTACAGGAGCGGTAAAAATCGCCGAATCAAAAAAAGAAATCAAAAACATTAGATTAAAATGATCCTAAAGAGGTTGGGTGGGAAACTCAGCCCCCCCCCCCCCCCCCCCCCCCCCACATTTAACCTCGTCCGCCATCTTTATTTTAAGTCCATCTAACGTACGAGCACCACATTTTCTGTACCCAACTAAGAAGCTTTTCCTCACGCTTCCTAGCGGGGTAGAAAATATTCTCTGTTCGCAGGGCAAAAGCTGGGACTGTGCAATAATTATCTGGGAGGTGGTTATGAATTGAACGGAATATGCTTTCAAGTTGTTACCCCCATTTTTCTACAAGGTTTAAAACAATTTCTTGTCGTTCCAATCCCAATTGGGATGCAAAAATAACTTCATACTCCAGCTTCCTTGTTCTATGTCTCGTGTTGCTGACTTCTAAATATTCCTCTTAATGGAAATCAGTTTTGAAAGATCTATAGGTCCTTAGCTTGAAGAAAACACTTTACATCTAACGCCCCCTCCTTCACCTTGATTTTAATTTATATCCCCCCCCCCCCCCTTCTGGAATTAAAACCCCCCTCCCAGACAACCATTTTACAGTCCCAAAGCATATCTTGCCGCGCAACTACTTGCAATAAAAAGGTTTTCTCAAAACTCAGTAGACAAAATTATGACCATCCAGTTTCCAAGAATCTGAAATTTTATGGAAATCGATCGATTTTGGAGCGAAAACAATTATGAAACACCACTGTTAGAAAATCGGCCCGTAAAAGGAAACGCGACTCAAAAATGCAATAAATTTGGAATACAACATAAGAGCCTAAATCAGCTACTACATGTTCTACATTCAGAAATACCCAAATATTTTAATGCGATATCAGCAAGTTAAAAAACATAAAAGGTTCTAGCAATTATGTTAGAATAACCTTAATTAAATACTAGTATAGCAACCGTTTTTACTGTGTCGCTTCAACGTATCAGCGCAGTTGATCAAGCAGCGGCCATGCTGTCGAAAGGTGCGTGGTTCAAATTCCGGACAAGCAATATTATGTATTATTATATAGACACAATAGTTTTACTGGGAAATAAGCCACACGTTTTTTTTTTTCATATGAACTACATCCGGAAACTCATTGACATATTTTCGATATCCTTACACGTGAAGACATCGATGACGTCATTTCCAAAGTTTCCCCGCTCACTTGATAGCGTGTTCCGTAGTTTTTATTTGTGGAAGTGTCTATGTAATAAAAAAAAAATTACACGTTGGCTTGAAGATATGAAGTTTATCTTCTCGTGTTGAAAAAATATGTATTTCACCGCTCGAAGATAAACTTCATTTCTTTGCGCCACCGTGTAATATCCTGTATTCATTTTTTCTTCAAATATTACCTTGATATTAACTTCAGTTTCAGCCATATATTATACTCATTATGCAGAAAGATAGTTATAATTAATTCTTGACGATGAAAATTCGGAATTTTTGGTTTGAATTCCGCTAAATCGGAAAACCTTAATATTAGCATCAGGGTTGATATACAGTCTTTTGAAAAAACGTTGTCGCTACCGGCTCCGCAATACGTGACTGGAACGAAACTGAGTATGGGTAGAAATTGCTGCAGTGCTTAAGAGTGATTGTCAGAGAAAACCTGGCAGAAGTAAGGGATCGGGCGAGGCCGATTTCCTCCAAATTTTCAGCAATGAAAGACCATCCGATTAGATGATGAACCGTGCCATTGAAAGTTTCATTTTCCTTTTGAGATAGACCACCCCCCTCGGTTTTCCATCGCGATCAGCCTTTGACACACCAATTTTTTTATAACTTATTGCGATTTTGAGCCGGCAATATAGGTTTATTTTGGCGGCTAGTTGGGAGAAAATATATTTCGTATTGACCAATAAAGAGTATATTTTCTTCCAACGCCGTCAAAATAACCCATGTTAGCGGCTCAAAATCGCAATAAGTTTTGTATCGTGATTTTTCTATCGCGCGGTTATTCTGAGCCGACAATACGGTTGTATATTGGCGGCTTTCTCCAGATCAAACTTATACGAGAATCGCGATACAAGGCCAAACTTCATCCCCTCAAAAACCAAAGTTTAAACATATTATTTGGAAAATGTATCCTATGAACGAGAAGCCTTGAGGTTTTGAATCAAATGACACGAGTTTTGAAATTTTGACCCGGAATTGAAATTCATCAACTTTCAAATTTACGGAATTCACAAAAAAAAAATAAAAAATGAGGGAAATTTTTTAAAAGCTCTACGTTTGGACTTCAAGAAACTGCAAAGTTCAAATTAGGTTCGTAAATCAAATGAAAGCGAGCAGCTTTCAAAAATTGTAAAAATTGCATTCTGAATTTGCATTATTGCTTTAAGGTATCAGGATATGTTTAGGAACCCTATACGCGCTAGCTCAAATTCCGCATGGGCTTTACAATATTTTGCCATAAAAGTATACGTTTTCTGAAAGCTAAATAAATATAGTTTTCGAATATCTCTTTATAACTGCCTGTTTTGGAAAAACAAATTATTGGGTTCAAAGTGACATTCTACCTCACTTCATTCGGCGACTTCCTGCAGGGTCAGAATTTCCGAATTAATGGTGAAATAACGTTAGCATACTCTGTGGATAATGAGCTTCAAAACGGCGTCTCTTATTTTGATATCTTTTTTAGATTGTGCGCAATGACGTGTTAAATCCGGAACTTTGAAATTTCGGTGGTTATGATTGCAAAATAGACAATATCGTTTAAATGAATAAACATTTCAAAAATCTGAGACATAGTTGTTTAGATCGTATTGTTTTTATCATAATCCAAAGTTTCAGTTCGATCCAATGTAATCCGAAAGAGCTGCAATGTTTTTAAAACGATATTTTGGTCACTCAAAAACTGTGGAAAAAGCAAATTACTTTTCATGTGTCGCGAAACAGAAAAATTCTATATTGATTTTTAAAAACTACGTTTATTTAGCTTTCAGAAAAGGTATAGTTTTATATATTAATATTGAAAAGACAAGGCGAAATTTTGGTCGCGCGTAAAGTAATCTCGAAGGCCTCAAACGTATCCTGATATCTTTTAAAATTGTTTACTTCCGGTCAATCTGTTTCGTTGTTATTGAAGTAAGTTCAAAATATTTTTCCTGTTTTGCGCTCTCATGAGTAGTAGTATGTGCATGGCACAATCCGGATTTTTGATGGGCAAGTGATGCGCAAGTGATGCGCAAGTGATTGGAAAGGAATGGGCAGGTTGTTTATGTGTTGTCATGGCGTTAATTATGCATGACTGTACTATTGTTGGACAAGTAAGAATTACTGTGAATTACGTGACATTTCCGGTGTCAACATATGATGGAGTTTAACAACAACAAGGCACTTGTTTATCGCCATTTTAAAGTGAATTATTGCACTGCTGTAGCTGTCAGGACACCTTGACTCTTATTTTCCTCTTTTAAAGTGCATCGACTACATAATTGGCTCTGTGAACGAATTTTTTTGACTGAATTTGGTGTAAATGTATCGATTGTTGTGATCGTCAACATCAGTTTTGACAGGATCTCTGATCTTACGACTTTGCTGCTGGCTGTGCGGACGAGTAAATCGAAAGTTTCTTTGATGTGGATGTTCCTAAGTCGTACATCAGGTACTCTTTCAGTTCTGATAAAATTTTTACATCATATGACCGAGTAAAAGGAAAACATACCTCGATCGACCCGACATGGAAAAAGCCGTCCAACATTCGTAAGTTGAGCCTTATGAATTTGAATTTCTCGGATGCGGTTGCTTCAAAGTTTTATAATTCAAGTTGAATGGTAGCAATAGATAATATATAACTGGTTTATGGCCATATTTGCTAAGTTGAAGGAATTTTTAGAGGGATTGATAGTGTTACAACATGACTGATTTTCAATATTTTACAAATTTATCTCAAATGTTACGAAGCCCTGGAGGAAAACTAAAAGACAACCCGCACACTTATTTTCACGATCCAAGAGATCAATGTTTCTAGAAACAGTGACAAAGAGTAGGTTTATCAGAAGGCGCTACTTTGGGAGATATGAGCCGAATAGTGTTCCATGTTTTTACTTTTTATGAAAATGGCCAACATGGCCCTTGACTATGTATCAACTGATTGAGGTTATTGTTGACGAAAATTGTCGTCTTTTGCATTTTTCAAAAGTTCAAAAGTTGGTTTATAATTTCAGGAAATTTGAATTCGATTGCTATTTTCGAGAGTGCTTAGAGTGGAATTTTGGGTACTAGGAATGAAAAGAGCCGTTTCCATGGCAACAGTGTATTTGAGGACCCCAACACTAGGTGTTTTTGTGCACCCCCCTGGGTGGCATACCTGCACACAAAGTTTCAAGGTGGGCCAACATTTTTCATTTCCAACTTTGCTTGATTCTTACAGAGACCAGCTCTTAACTACACGGAAAATATACACAATGAAGGTCGATTCCTGATTCTTATTGTTTGGACATGTAGTACATTTTTACCTAATATCAAGTAATCCCTTTTCATGTTTGATTCATGTTGCAAAGCTAACAGTAATTGAATATGACAATACACTGCGATTAATATTGGTAAGAGCTGACAAAACACGACTTAAATTCCGTGTCGTCATAGTATACATCAATAACAGCAATGGTCCAAGAACTGAACCCTGAGCTACACCATACTTGATTGGAATGAGTGTTGATATAGAAGAAGAAAATGTGGAGAGTGGGACAGAAGAAGTTCCTTGTGTTCGTTGTGGAAACAGGGATATCAAAGTGAACAGAATAGTAAAATGCTCAAAGTGTATTTGGTACGAAAAGCTATTAAATTTTCCTAGTTCAACAACCTGTAACATTTGTGAACATTCATTTTCAATCACTAGGAATACACTCAAAAGTGTGATCACAAGATGTAATGCCTGCAAAACAGTACAAAACCGTAGTCCATAACGTCACAAGGAATAAAGCTATAATCTAAGTAGTGTTTAAGAGAATGTTTAATATTGTTATTTCTGATTTTATATGATAAATAAAGATATTACACTCAAACTTTCTCCTTCGTATTTGAATAATTAGGTAGAACTTCGTAGGTCTTATTGTTTGTCGTTTATGAGTCACTAATTGTATTGTGTTGGATAAAATAGTCGGGTCTGGACTTGCTGTACAAGAACAATAGATTAATTGGTTCCCAATGTATTGGACCATGTGTTTTGACTTCATTGACTTTGTCAGATCGAATGATTTGAACTTTTTCAACAGTACTGAGTTCGTTATCAAAATGAATTCAAGCGATGTCTTTCAAACAAATTGACTTCATCGACACGAATGGTGTTTTCAGATATTGGTATTCCTGTCATCTTGTAGTCTATCGCTCTTGCTAGCTCAGTTTTTGAAAAATGTATTTTTTGGCGACTTACGAGGCCTTGACTGTAAGATTCAAGAAACATTCGGCGGATGGTAAAAAAATGAAACTCTTTGAAATAGCTTGAAATTTGCATGGTGGTTAGAGGATCCCAATAGAAGAATAATGGTGTGGTTAGTGTCTGGAAAAAATGCATTTGTGATTTTTAGGAAGAGTTTGAAGTTCGTTGAATATTAATAAGGGAAATTAGCATACTTTTTTACCTGTTTTTAAGGTAAAATTATGTGACTATTTTACATGTTTAGCCTTTGTCTTTAGCAATTAAATTTTTTGAGCATTAATTTTCATACATTAGCAATACATAGAAAAGCAAAACATTCTGAAAACTTGGTAGCTTTCGCATAAAATAGGTTTAACATTCATGTTTCCAAATATTCAGAAATTTAGCATTGATAATTATACTGTTTCTTTGATCAAAATTTCTACCGTGTCCAACGCACCTCTTGAGCTGAAAACTACCAGCTTGGTACATGAGACCTTCCTAAAGATCACCACCACGATGCCAATTATTTTCAATGCCAAAACAATTAGAGCAAATATGCCTATTGAACCCCAGCAAATGATACATTTTTCAAGGAAAATGTTCTGTTTCTGTTGAACAGATAGATGTTCAAGAATTAGTAAATGAGATGTAAAGAAGCACCAAAACATTTTACGTGTTTTTTATACGCATAACATAAAATGTGCGTCCACCGCATCATCAATAATGTCAGAGTTGAGGAAGGGCCTGGGGTCGAGTGTAACTATTACTCTAATCGGATGGAACTTTCAGTACTATTATTCTCATCTAGAATAAACCGAAAGTTATTTAGACACCTAGTGTTGATTGTAGTCGACGAAATCATTTTAAGACCTCGATTATTTGCTTTCAGTTGCATACCCATAATTCCTTTGCGTCTTGTAATGTTTCACTCCGACAACCTTTTTTGAAATGTGTGTTCATTGTAACTAATTCTTCTATGTCTTACATTCCCATGTTTTTATTCCTTCCTTACTTCCTTACTTCCTTACTTCCTTCCTTCGTTCTTTCTTCGTATGAGTTTCAGGGTTGGTCAGCGGTCAGCGAGCAAGATGGCAGCGAATTTTCCCGCTCTTAACGTCTACCGCTTTTTCATTTCGTAAACTGTCAAAGTCACTATCTTTTACGTAATCTACTATTTGTGCTTATTCGTGTATGTTATTTAACATGTCTGTCATAAGTCAAAAAGACATAGAGGATATTTTCGACAAGAAACTCAGTCCATTAGTTGCCAAGTTGGTTGAGGTCGACGGAGTACTACAATCTATTTCATTCCTGAGCCAAAAGTTCGATGATTTGAGCAAAAAAATCTCAGGCCTTGAATCCAAGAACAAGGAACTGGAGGCTACGAATCGGTTCTTGAATAATCAAGTGACTATACTATGCCACCAAGTTGGAGATCTAAGGGGAGCAAACGATGAGTTAGAGCAATATGGCCGTCGAGAGTGTCTTGAGGTTAAAGGAATACCTGTATTTAAAGATGAAGACACCGATTCCATCATCATGGATATTGCTACAATGAGATTTCCGTCAGCCATCGAAACCCAGGTCCGCCAAACAACAGATCAACTGAATCTAATCCACCGATTATCGTGAAATTTACCAGACGTAACACGAGGGACAACTTCTACCGAGCTCGATACAAACTCAAAAGAATGACAACGAAAGACCTTGGTTACACTCGATATCACGACTCAAAGATCTACATAGAAGAAAGCTTGACAAAAGATCGTAAAGCTATTCATAAGGCTTGCCTGTGCTTTAAAAAAGAACACAAATGGAGTTACTGCTGGACAAGATACGGTAAGATTTTCTCAGATTACTTCTGTGGAGCAACTGAGGGATCTAATCACAAGTTAGTATAATCTTCGAAACTTTGGCTCATCAACTCACGTCCCTGCTGGTGCTAACATCAATATGTCCAATCCACTTCACTGATGCCCTCAGATAAGTGTACATCTTGTCATAAACATTTTAGATCTAATGCTCGAGCTATTAGATGTGTTATTTGCCTTGCCTGGTATCATTATAAATGCAGTAAACTCTCAAGAACTGACTTTAACTATTTTTCTGTAAATCATAATCTTTGGATCTGTCTACATTGTAGTTCTAGTATTTTTCCTTTTTTCAATTTGAATACTGACGATTTACTAAAATTATCTTTTAACTCTAATACCTTATGCTTATGTTCTGGTTGTATTGATAGTTTGAAACTTGATTGTCTTCCTTGCTTTGATATCGTAACAACTCTTAGCAAGATTCAAACTCTCAATAATATAGATATTGATCAGCAGCTGCCAAACCAAACAAACTTCAGCTATTACTCTATTCATAATTTTCATGATAATCCTGAGATACAAAACTCTAAAAAGAATAAATCTTTTTCTGTATTACATAGCAATATTAGAAGTCTCACTGGAAATAATGACAAATTAAGTCTTTTATTAGATGATTTACAATATCCTTTCTCTGTTATTGGTCTATCTGAGACCAGGATTAAATATAATCAGGATTATATAATAGGAAATATCAGTTTACCAGGATATAATTTCCTATCCCAACCTACACTTACAAATGCAGGAGGGGTAGGATTATATGTGAATGAGAACTCAAATTATACTTTAAGAGAAGACATTAGTACTTCTAGAGAGGGGTTTGAGGCAATGTGGATTGAAATTGAAAACTCTGGACAAAATATAATTTGTGCAGTCTTTTATAGACATCCTAATGCTAAAAAACATAACTTTCTGTTAAGAGTTACCTAAAGCTTTTACATGAGTTTAATGCAATACAAATGTTGCAATTGTCCGTCAAAAGACTGCAAATCACATTCCCGAGAGGCTATTATATATCTCAACATTTTCAGGGAGGTGGCTATAATTCTTTGGGTCCCCCAGAATACCCCCCCCCCCCCCTAGCTAAAAAAACTAGTAAATTTAGTAAATTCAAACTCTTCAAAGTAAGAGAAGACTCATTTGCACCACCGGGTAATAAGTATAACAATACCCGGTTGCTGATATATAAATTTAGATTGAATTTGATTACTGTACGATCAGGCTTTCCCTTGCCTTTGAGTTCGAGGTACAGGGACGGCGGAGCTCATTTTAAAGTTGGGACCAGGATGGGGGGTGCTAGTATACAAATTAGTGGCGAACAATGGAGAGCTAATACAAGAATATGTAAAACTGATGAGTAGTATGCAAAATGTGAAAGAGCGGATCGGCTCTGCAGATTTTCTCTTGAAATTGATCCTCCAGCTAACTGAAAACGATGCTTCGGACAAACTTTCGCTGTCGCGAGAAGTAGAACATAGCTTACAGCTTGTGCTTCTCTTCACACTTCTTTCGTGCTTACTTGACTTCCTGCGTGTTTATTACTGAACGGAGCACGGAAAAAGCTGTTTTATTCGTTAAGTCGAGGACAAAGGACAACAGAGCAGGCATTCAATTAAGTATACAAGCAACAATAAAGCTAGACTTTTCAAATTGCAATTGTAGATTAAATAAAAATATTCGATGATTGTTCAGGTATAAATTCAATAAGGATAGCTTAGCAAACTTTATTTACTTAAATTTCGTATATTTAAGAAAAGAAAATCAGAATTTGTTTTGTTTCAGTAGCTCTTTAAATTTTGGTCAGTTCGCGGATGCCGTTAAGAACACCTGTAATCTGATGTTTTGTCACCCCGGAAAAAAATGCTTATACTCAAAAACCCAAGGTAATTTATGTTGTTTCCCTTCAAATAGCTTATTATTTTCATATTCACCGGTAATTTTACTTGGAATATTGGTTGGACACTCTGGAAATTGTAATTTTTTTCCGAAGCAGTTTTCGGTATCACTTCTGGCACACGACTACTCACCAACTATTTTTTGGTTTAATTTCTTAATTATAACCAATTAATTATTAAGAAACATAAACATATTAGAAGTCCATAGTTAACTGTTTATCAAAAATATTTGATAATTTACCGCCTAAAAGTTTCCCGCTAGCTCTTTTAAAGTTGCTCTCTCAATAATCAGGCTTACTAGCGTAAGAAATCGAGTGCTTGATATGAAGAAAATTCAAATTTCATTTTCTCCCAAAATAACAGCTTTTAGAACTTGAAAATACACAAACAGTTTTACCATTGAAGGCTCAATCCACTGGTAAATTGTGGGGAAAATTCTTTTTTTTTTCATCCGCCGTAAACTCCCGATATTTCTCGAATCTTACAGTCAAGCTCTTTTAACTCATATTGTTGTTTATAATTAATAACACTATCGAAAACTGTATCAATGTTTTACTCAGCAGTCCCCGTTTGTTTTGACCTGAAGAAAATGGGACTGACGAGTTGTTTTAGTGCTAACCGTAACTTACTTGTAAACCCTCTCGTTCTTCTGGGATTGGGAGTTGGATGAAGGTCCATTTGTCAGTGGCGCTTCTATATGTCAATTCGTCTATATATCTGTTTTTTGTCTTGATTTCGACAACGAATGCCCTACCAAAATGTTCACCTCCGCTGTAAAACCAAAATCGAAGACATCGCCATCCTTCTCGTTTTGGACGAATGAGTGGACTTAGCCAACTACATTCGTGTTTCTCATCTTCATAACAAGATGGATTTCCTGGAAACAAAAAGTGTTTTTCATTATATTCTTTAATCTCTACACTTTTTCATCCTAGATTTGTTTGTTCAAGATGTAGGCTCTCGTTTTAGTTCCCGGTCTAAGGTTTCGATGTTGTGATAACGAAATCTACGACCGAAAAGCACTGGAGCGAGAGAACAGGGTCAGGTGTATTATACGGGCATCAATGTCGTGCAACATGTCATGCAACAGTGTTGGTATGGAAATTGCCGAAGAGAGCTTATATACCTATATTGCCGGTTTTCATGTGACGTCATAAAATAATCAAAATCTTAACCACTCATCGTATAAAGACATTTCTAAAATTATTTTTATAAATTAGTGATATAAGTTACAGGAAAAAAGTTTCGAGTCATTTTTTCATGATTGGTTCCCGAGTAATGACGGTTGAATTTGTGCAACGCAATACCGTCGCCTCTTAAAAGTTTCTGAATAACGGTAAAAAGAAATAATTAACCCAACTTGAAAGATTTTACTTTATCACGTTTAAAACATATATTTCGAGTATATTTCAGTGAAATATTATCAAAAAGATTTCAACACTCCATCAGTTTAATAATTAAGCATTTGAAATCCACCATGTTTGTATCCTTCAGTGAAACACCGCTCCATACAGTTTTACAAACAATGTCGTCGTGTTTGTCACCCATAATTCCGCAACGAAATGATCTGCAGCCTTTACACTTTGCCAGTATATGTAGCTTTTTAGAAAGCTTAACAAGATTATTTAAATTTAAATTTTTAAATTAATTTAAATTAAATTAAATTAATTTAAATTAAATATTTCTATGATTTATGTTATAGTCTTAGGATATATCCTCATGATTTATATATTTCCTTTTAATATTACATGTAAAAAGATATTTTTTAGTATTAATCCCTTTTTTTTTTACATTCTATAAATCATTAGTATCTTTATTATTCTTCAAAATCACTGTTAATATTTTTCTTTTTTACTATTTTCATTATTATTGTGAAATAAAGTTTATTATTATTTAAATTAAATTAATTTAAATTAAATTAAATTAATTTAAATTAAATTAAATTAAATTAAATTAAATTAAATTAAATTAATTTAAATTAAATTAAATTAATTTAAATTAAATTAAATTAATTTAAATTAAATTAAATTAATTTAAATTAAATTAAATTAATTTAAATTAAATTAAATTAATTTAAATTAAATTAAATTAATTTAAATTAAATTAAATTAATTTAAATTAAATTAAATTAAATTAAATTAATTTAAATTAAATTAAATTAATTTAAATTAAATTAAATTAAATTAATTTAAATTAAATTAATTTAAATTAAATTAAATTAAATTAATTTAAATTAAATTAAATTAATTTAAATTAAATTAAATTAATTTAAATTAAATTAAATTAATTTAAATTAAATTAAATTAATTTAAATTAAATTAAATTAATTTAAATTAAATTAAATTAAATTAAATTAAATTAATTTAAATTAAATTAAATTAATTTAAATTAAATTAAATTAATCTAAATTAAATTAAATTAAATTAATTTAAATTAAATTAAATTAATTTAAATTAAATTAAATTTATTTAAATTAAATTAAATTTATTTTTTTTTTTGTTAACTTACATAATTAAAATAATTACTTTAATTATTTTAAACGTTTAAAAACGTTTCATCTTATTATATTGCAAAATTACGCTTTTGAAATTGATGATTAACGTAGGTGAAAGCCAACAATAATCGAACATTTGCATGATTTTGTTGCCTGTATTAGAGACTAACAAAAATGACCCTGAAAAAAATTATATGGCAAATATATGACCGTAAGTTAACCCAGAACACGGAAGACCATAAAGTAAAGGTTGGAATGAATTGAAAAATATGACGTAACACGTTGCTATGACAACGATAGAACACTTCAAGTGTGTGCAAAGTTTTTCATTTTAAAAATCATAACTCAAAAACGGCTAGGTGAAAATCGTTTAAAATTGGCATGTTTGAACTTTATGATCCGAGCTTTGATTAGACCGAGGAAAAAAAATGTAATGAGGAATTCTCAAAAATCGCTGAAAATTATTTTAGGACGTTTCCCATTACAGATTTTTATTATTTCTTAGCACTTACGAAGTCTTAAATAAAAGCCACATGCAAAAAAAAATACCTTCCAGTTTTTGGTTTATCACTATTAAAAACTATATGAGTTATTTTAGTTCAAGTATGAGGTTTTTTGGAACACAATTTTTCCTATATCCATTTCAAACGATTCAGTGCTACGTCATTTAAAAGCGCGCGCGCTCGTTCAAGGAAATCTATTTTGAGCCTCCTTAAGGTTTAGCATCCTCATTTTCATCCTCTAGCATCTAGCATTTTGTCTAAATACCCATCATCACTCTTCATGAGGCATAGTCCCTCATATGACAATCACCGAGATCATGGCTGGATCGCATTGACCCAATCGCAAGTTTTGAACAATGGCTCTGCACTACACACTATTCAACACCCCTTCACTTCTGGGAGCCATTGAGTAATCTTTGTGCAAGCCTTGACTAGATCACGAATTTTTCTTACGATTAGTGACGTAATCAAGACGGTTGGAAAACACTGTCATTATAACCGCTCTAGGTAGTCTCCCCGCAGCCGTTTTTTAGGGTCGTCACGCAACACTCTCTCTCCCCACTAACGGCTGCTCTCATTCGAACTACATTCCTTTCTCATTGTATTGATTGCGCAAATCAGATCAAACTTATGGTATCCTATTACGCCAGTTAGAGCTTCCAAAAAATGTAAACATTGTGATTTCGCGCGTACAGAAGTCAGTGTCAAGTCTGATCTGAGTTTAAACGCCGTAATACCTCAAAAGCGATCGCTGCTTTATTTGTTGGACTTAAGTTCGGAAGAAGGGAATAAACACTAATATATTTTTTTAGAGGAAAAGTTCTTTTGATTTTCCCCATAACTAAAATCAGATCCTGTTTGGATGTAAATGTGACTGAGTTGTTATTCTGACAGTGACCACGCGAGTTGTTTATTTGCGATGTAGTTTGATGATAATGAAGCACTAAACTAGGTTGAAACGCGCCTTGTCATTTGACAGAGCTGTAAATGGAATTACAAGGGACATATAAGAACAAATTAAAGAAGCTCTGAAATAATGTAAGAATAAAACGTTTGCTAAATACTGCCGGCTTGAAGGAACTGATCTCGTCTGCTTTCCAATCAAAAACATTGAGCCGATACTACCACTTATTACTGGCACTTCTTCCAAAATTCAAAACTTATATGGACAAGCCACTTTCATTAGCTAACAAGAAGCTTGAATGCTCACACAGAACGGCAATTATAAAAATTGTAGAACCACTTTATAGTTCGTCTGTTGCCGTTTTGAATATTTCTCTGAAATAAGAGATAAGATTGGTCAGGTCAAAAAAACCGCGAACACTTTTCCTAATATATAACCCGATTTGTGATTGGCTAAACCGGGAGAAAGGAATGTAGTTCGAATGAGAGCAGCCATTAGTGGAGAGAGAGAGAGTTGCGTGACGACCCTAAAAACGGCTGCGGGAGAGACTTCGCGCTAGGCCAACCGTAGACTCTTCCACAGTCCCCGCTCAGCCGCTGCACTCTCCACGCTATGGGACTGTAACGGTACAATACCGAAAGGGCTTCTGGGTCCAGCAATCTTGGACCCCTCATGCCTTGAGAACAGGTGGCTACCTTTATTTTCAACGATTATTAGGTTTTTTTTCTTTTGATTTTTTTTTTAATACTTTGAAATTGTTTTTATTTATATTCTTTTCAGCTTTTCGGACGATTTTTTTGTTAAATCTCGGGATTTTAGAATTAACCGCCCTCACTGATTTCATTTTATATTTCTTATCGGTTTAGTATAAAAGGGTCATAAAAAGCACTGTAAGCATATAGTTTTGAAAGTGGTGTATTTATTTTCTATACCTTTTGGTACCTTGTGTGTCCAGAACTTGCTTGATGTGATTTTAGGTGGCAAACATTCAACGTCAAACTCGTAATCATTCTATTTGAAATGACCTAGGATATCCCTCTAATACAGCTCTATTAGATCGCTTTGTTTGTTCTAAGCCATTGTATGTGCTTAGATTTACCAAGGTAGACGTGCTAGCTTCAACAAAAGCTTTCTTTCGACCACAATCCATCTTACTTTCCGTAAAAATACTAGTACTGTTAGTAAACAATAAATGGTATCTTTCAAAATAAGAATGACTCACAGGTCAACCAATAAGAGAGGAGCATAGAACAGTAGATATATCAGCTAATCAGTGAAACGCTACCATTCTGCCGTTACAGTCCCTTAGCGTGAGAGTGCAGCGGCCGAGCAGAGGAATGTGGAAATGTCTAGGCCAACCAAAGTGAATTAGGATAAAGCCGCAAATCAACAGCTTTGTAAAACTTTGTAATTTATGTATCGTACGAAAGCTAACATATTTCTTAAGAGCAAATTTATAATAATACAAACTAATAGCATGACATTTCGGGTGATTAGGAATTAAATGTCCCCTCAAGCTTCGGGAGGTTTAGTTAAAGTCCCTCTGCCTAAGGCGTCGGGACTTCAACAGGACCTCCCTTAATTGGCTTTCGGGGACATTTTATCCCTAATCACCCGAAATATCCTGCTATTACCTATGAATAAAATGCTTTCCACTTCGAACTTGACCATCTAAGTTGGTAATTTCCTGCATCATAAATCTAATATGCCTATTCCCAGTAGATTTGGAAAGGTTTTTCTGGTTAGTTTTCTTCTTCCTTAAAGGCTGAATCACGCTAGAAATTTTATATTATCCAACCTTTCCCGTTTAATGATGATCGATTAATTAATAAAAAGAATACTAAAATGTCAAATGACTTACGTTGAGAATATACTGAAGCACATCCACCTTTAACAAATCCCAAATCGTCAAGAGCAACGAAGTGTCTGCTCACATATCCAGTGAGAATAATCTATGGTAAAGAAAAAATAAAAGTCTTAAATAAGCTTTACGGTATATTTTTCCGACCTTATCTTACTTTTTTCTTTACTTGATTTATTTTTTTCAATCAATCAATCAATCAATCAATCAATCAATCAATCAATCAATCAATCAATCAATCAATCAATCAATCAATCAATCAATCAATCAATCAATCAATCAATCAATCAATCAATCAATCAATCAATCAATCAATCAATCAATCAATCAATCAATCAATCAATCAATCAATCAATCAATCAATCAATCAATCAATCAATCAATCAATCAATCAATCAATCAATCAATCAATCAATCAATCAATCAATCAATCAATCAATCAATCAATCAATCAATCAATCAATCAATCAATCAATCAATCAATCAATCAATCAATCAATCAATCAATCAATCAATCAATCAATCAATTAAAATTATTTAATCAATTTACCGTTAATTAATTTATATTTATATATTTTTCCTATTGCTTAATTCTCTACAGACCTCTCCTGATAAGTTTCCTTGTATTTCAACTTGTCCAAATGCCCAGTCCCCAGCAGTAGGATTTGAAGTGTTCCAGAGAAGATTGGTTCTGGTAGCAGTGTGGAGAACAATCTCAAGTTCTGAGTTAGATATATCAGGAATAAAATACCAGAACTGCATGCAGGCAGTGACGGTTGTGTTCCAATGCTTAACGAGTCTTCCATAACCATTTGTAATGCTTTTGTTTGACTTCAAAAGAATGTAACTTTCTTCATCAAAAATAAGAAAAAACATTTTAAAAGTGTATAGGTTATGTTAACTAATTAAAGATGAATTATGCTCGGCATTGGACATCTCTTTTGAGACCATAAGCAAAAGAGAGCTTAAAAAAATCAACTTCAAAACTTCAAACTTCGAAATTTTATCAAGCAACTTTATACAAGATAAGTATAGGAAATCGCACGACCTCGAGTACAATTTGGAAATTAATAGGTACAAGTAATATTTTGAAAGTTCTTGCCTTTAGGCGAGTGCAATTAAAGAACTTTCAAAACATTACAAGTGCCTATTAATTCCAAATTGTACCAGAAGGTCGTGTGATTTTTTATTTATAGTTCACTCAACAAAATTTTATAAAAAATGCCAAGCGAGGGCATTCATCCATCTTCATTGCCTTTCTATAACCGACCCTTCTCCAATAAAGCTAAGTCAAGAACAGTATAGAAAGTGTTAACCTTGCTGTAAAACCTTTTTAAATTAGTATTTTATATATGATTTGAACTACAAAATACTAGAAAATAATTTTATATCTCAAGTAAAAAGCCATTTTAATACATGTTTACAACTATTGAATGACAGTACTGACAGCTAAACAGCGAATCAAGAAGCGACTTTTCTTTGAAAACGTACTGTGTGAAAACTAAGCGAAAGTTGAGAGTTTACAGTTCGCTAAAATAAGTTTTTTTTCCTCTTAGCATTTGCTAATAACTGCAAAAACACAATTTCAAAAATACTTTCTTTTAAAACAAGTTAGCTGGACAACATCAAAAGGGATAAAATCGACAAATATGTCGTTCAATTCAAGTTAAAAGTTTTGAAGTACAGCTTGCCTTGAACGAGTCGCCAGTGATCAGACCATGTGCTTTGGATATTATTCCCTCCTGTAGCTTGAAGAATTTCGCTGCTATTTTCTTTGAATGGTGAAAAATCTGAAGATTTTATTATTTCAAGACTGGATTAACAACTCAGGATCAATTAACTCGTGATAAATAGCTGAAATCGTCTCTCTACAACTACTCGACAGTTTGCCGGTAAGATTTGATCTTAACTATTTTAAAACAAAAAACGAGCCTCTACTCGCTGTGTTTTTTTCGCTAAACGGAAAGAAATTTGCTTTAAAACTATTGTTATCTGTTTTCTATATATTGTACAATTGTAGATGTGGTGTTGAATTTATTTTTCGAGAAAACCACAGAAGACAATAGGTAATAAAACGAGAACATTCAAAGCTCCAACTCAAATTGTTTGGCCAAAACTAGAAAGAAAAAACGACTTTCTACTATAAAACATGATTTATTACGTCTTGAATTTGTCTAGTTATCATGATTTGAGGCCTTCATATGTGTGTATTGAACAGTTTTCTGAATTTTTTCCATCTTAATCTATAAAACGCTGATTTTTTGGGAATTTCACTGGGGAAATTTGCCGCTTTTGGCCGTGTTTCCATAGCGACTTAATTGGTACTCCTATTAACGCTCTAGTTGTACTCCTCTAGACCAATCAGAATCGAGTAATTTTGTCGAGTGTACTATAAAATTCCAAATTGTACTTGAGGTCGTGCGATTTCCTATACAAATAGGCGCCTATAATCTTCTTTAAAACAGACATAACTCATAAAACACTTTTGACGACTTCGAGAAACGATTTACTCGTAGAAAAAAAAGGTATACGTACATTCAAACTAGTTCTGGACAAGAATTATTTTCAGCTTTTCTCCAAATATCAGCATTATATTTTAACTTATGAAATCAATGTTAAAAAAAAATATTTATTGTCCTTTTCAATGGTTAATTTACAGATAAATTTCGCAAAAAAAAAACAAAAAACAGTTGGTACCTTTATCGGTCATTGACGAGTGGTCGTGATTAGGAAAGTTGTGTTTCTTGGTCTGATAATCCGCTGGTGTAAAGAAATCCCATACAAGAGTGCCGTTGGTATTGTTTTCGAAGCCACAAAGTTCATTATCAAAAATACAAACTCCTTAATAATAAAAGGAAAAACTATTAAACTCAAAAAGGGAGATATTTCAAGAATACAAGGATAAAAAATCATGTTGTGCATTAAAACGCTGAATAGTAAACGTTTATTGTTTAAAGATAGTAGTCATGTTAATGGGATGATGACGATGAAGATGATGGTCATGACAACGGTCGTATTAAAATAATACCGATGAAGAAGATAGTGATTCTGACGAGAATAGTCATGTTGATGGTGGCGGTAGATGGTTCTGATGATCATGGTGTTCTTTGTGGTGATGATGATGATTGCATTCATCATAATGGTGGGGATATAATTTTCTGGTTACCTCTTTGTACTTGCATTCGACACAATTTGACCTTGGGCATTTCTACGAGGAAATCTATTTGCAAGAAAAATTACATTAAAACTTAATTATATTGAATTCGGATATTAGCTATAATACTCATCATTACCAAGGGAAAAGCAAAAGCCCCATGTAGAGTTCGCTCCAAAATATTTCAGTTTATGCGAAATCTGATTCCTGCCTACATTTGCGCTTTGAGACTTTATGCGCATGCAGTTTATATTTTTCAAAAAGAAAGAAAGAAAGAGAGAAAAATGTAACTATTGCTCCCAAAAGCACTGTTATCAACATAGCTGATATTTATTGCTTTCTTATTGCTGCGGCGCTTCAGGGGCAATTCATTGCAGCACATTGCATCGCAACTAAAATCTATTGTTTTCATGCGGATTTGACGTTAGCATTGCCAGAAATATTGGACATTGTCAGCGGTGTTACGCATGAATGAAAATGAAGTGGTTTTCTAGAGGAAAAATATAACTACATGGTTTCCAAGCACATATTTATATTCAACTATGATGTTAGTAAAACAATTCTTGCCAAAAAATAGTTACTTGACAATCAAAAGAACAACTATTATTTTTCTGTTGATAAGCCTCACCACAGGAAGCCCATGAAGGACAAGAAACAAGCTTCAAACGTAAATCGTTACTTTAAGCTTCCTTATTGTATCTCAGCAGTCAATAGGAGCTTGTAAAAACAAAATGGCGATATTTAGGCGGTTTTGAAGCTGTTTGGAGCAGTTCTCTGTGGTTTCTTGTCATTTTTAACTGAAAACTACGAGCTAGCAACGCGTCGAATCGCTTAAAATTTAACCTAACTTCAAGCTTCTTGGGAACCTACATGCTGAAAGCATGCTGTCTATTTTGAGCGGTTTTGGATTTATTAAACGCTCGTTTGGTGATATCGAGGTGGAGCTCTTTTACTTTTAAATTTTTTCGAGCTCAAATAAGACGATTTTGGGGTCAAGTGTGGCCAGATTTATAGACGATGTATGGAATCTAGAGCTTTCGAAGCCTTTCGAAGGCAAGTAGTCCGGGAACCAATATGTCGCATGATTCAATGATCATTTTACGCTTATTTAGTAGCTTGTAGGGTGGGTTGTTTGTCGCGATGTGGAGCTCAGGGTAAATAAAACCCTATTCGCCGTAAATAGAGGAAGCTCTATATTCCCCATACATTTCCTATAAGACTCGGCGGCTATTTTGTAAGCTGAAACGCATCATTGCGCATGGATGAGCAGGCTCATGTCCCATATTTCTGGCAATCATGTGTTCGCCAGAAATTTGAGAGCGGTAAACGAGCTGAGGTAAGTCAGCTTTCTCCCTGCATAAAAATCACCCTTTATTTGTACCCCTCCCCGCCACCTGTAACAATGACCGTTCCTCAAAAAGGCAGTGTATACCGCAGGATTCCTGATGTAGTTTATCTTCACAGGACATCTGCTGGCCACAAGAGCTGCAAGTCCCATCCAGACACTGGTGCTTTGGACATTTTTGACCTACATATAAAAGAGACACAAGTATGTATGAAAAATTGTTCAGGGTTTTGGTAAAGTGAATTAGGTGAAAATAATTATTCTCCCGCGAAGGAGAAGGCCCGCGCGAGCGGAGCACCATACTTTAGAAAAAATGGTAACCCATCGAGTTAATTTGTCATGGCGTCATCCTATTGTCCGTATGGGCGTGTACCACCACAGGGTTCCCGCGCACTTTGCTTACTCGCAAATGCACAGAAAAATCCGCAATAATGTTTTCAAAGATGGATCAAAAAGTATTTTTTTCTTATTTTTTTGCAGAGCGAAAAATACGTTTAATCGAAGCCATGTCTGTCTTAAAGTGAACGAAAACAATATTTCGATCGACTTTAACGAATTGCTAAATCAGATTTAGTGAGAAAAGATTCTTAATCTTATGATGAGGTTGCGTGACTAAAACCTCAGTGAGAGAAAAAGTGGTATGTAGACCAGAAAAACCTGATTACACTGCAATAATATTTCAGTTCCGTAGAAAACACTTCATAGAAGGTAAATTCATTAATGTTAACTAATTTTTCGTAAAAAAAATCGTCAAAAATGTGTACACTAGCTGCAGAAACTCTCGACAAGCCAAAGACGTTGCTTCTGCAAACATTGTCAGAAAATCTTTGTTAGTTGTTTATTGCTTTTACTGCATTTTACATGCGGAGCACCATACTTGAGAAAAATGGTAATCCATCGAGTTGATTTTTCATGGCTTGATTACGTCATCACCTTGTCCATACATACATACATACATACATACATACATACATACATACATACATACATACATACATACATACATACATACATACATACATACATACATACATACATACGTACGTACATACATACATACATACATACATACATACATACATACATACATACATACATACATACATACATACATACATACATACGTACATACATACGTCCGTCCGTGTACCACTTTGCACAGGGTTCCCGCGCGCTTAGCTTACTCACAAATGCACGGAAAAAATCGCAATAATGTAGTCAAAGATGGATCAAGAAGTATTTTTGCAATGCGAAAATAAGTTAATCGAAGTCATGTCTGTCTTAAAGTGAACAAAAACAATTTTTTGACTTTAGCGACTTGCTAAAGAAGATTAAGAGAGGGAAAATTCTTAATTTTACGATGAAGTATCGTGACTGAAACTTCAGTGAAAGAAGTGGCCTGTAGACCAGAAAAAGCTGATTATACTGCAAGAATAATATTTCAGTTCCGTAGAAAACACTTCATAGGAGGTAAATTCATTAATGTTAACTAATATTTCGTAAAAAATCGACAAAAATGTGTAAACTAGCTGAAGAAACTCTCAAACAAGCCAAGGACGTTGGTTCGGCAAAATTGTCAGAAAAACTTGAATAGTTTGTCGTTTTTACTGCATTTTAGATTTTTATCATCTTTTTCTTCAATACTTGTGAACTAAAAAAGAGATATTTGAAGCTTTGAATTTTTGTTTTTGATTCCATTTCAAGAAAATAGGCTAAGACTTAAGTAAAAAGACTTAGTTCTTTGATAAAATATATTTGACGGCCAGCGAGCCTCACGCGAGGAATTCTGATGTCAAAACAAGATTTCATATTTCATGATCATATAGATATTTTGACATTTTTAGAGATAATTTATTTTAATGTTGAATGAAATATGAAAAAGGATTGCATATTACACCAAATATTCACTATTTATCGGGCTTTTCCAGCTATTATTATTACACAATCGCAAAAATGATGAGCTTGTTTGCTTTTTTACGGATAAGATATTTCGCTCGATAATAAATTTGAGAATAAATCTGGGAAAAAAAAAAACGTTTCAAAGACCAATTACTAACCAATAAAATTATTATCTTGCATTAATGAATATGTCTCTTGTTGCATGAAAAGTTCAAGAAAATGTATGGCAACACTACCAAACATACCAAACTCACTGTCTTACCCTGATCTGTAACCAACATAAGTTTCAGCTACTTTGGGCTAATTCTTGCAGATATATTCTCTATGTGATGATTTGACTCATTTCCACCATGTCTTTAAATGACGTCATCACTTCGTAATTTCAATATTGATCGGCAACGAAAAGAGATATCAAAGAATAGTAAACGTCATTCTTATCTATTTTCTAGGGGTTTTCAAATCATGAAGCCATATGATGTGATGCACCCGAGTGGTTTGCACGTCTTTTGAATCGCTCAAGTTTATCTCGTTTATTTCTTAGAATTTTTTATCGTTTTACTTGTTTTTTACTTTGAAATTGAAAATTTATTATGTTCTTCACTGGGCTTATGGATTCTTGGAGTCACTGTGCGCGTTTTACCACTACTTCCGATCTGAAACCTACATCAGTACTAGAACACTGGCCATCCTATTGTTATTCTTCTTCGTACATGAAAGCAATCAATCAGTTTATTTGCCAGCACAAGCTGCTCCCAAGACTTTCATCTCAGGTCTACACATCTATAAAGAACCTCAGTATTCAACAAATTCGACGTGGTTCAAGAAAAAAGCTGATTTCTTCAAAGATTCCTACACGTATTTTCAACGATAAATCTAATTATTATTCAAGGACAGACTCGAACTTTGGTTTTGCTAATTTAAACAACTTGATTTGTGTGTCTTGTCATGATGATAAACATGAGATTCCAGTGAGGGTTAATATTTACTACCAGAACTCTCGGGAGACTACACCTGTTGTTAATGCAAATAACTTCTCTAAGCCTGCCCGTTCCACTTCTGCTCTGGAATTCAAGCGTAAGTCTTTTGAACTTTGTTTGCTTAACTCAAGATCTGTCAGAAACAAAACGTTGCTTGTCAATGGTTTGAAGTTAAACCATGATAAAACAGAGCTCATGTGTATCCACTCTAGATTCCAATATTTTCCTCCAATGAGTGAGATCCAAGTTTGTGGGGACATTATTGTCCCTTGTCTGTCAGCTGTCAATCTCGGAGTGTTTTTTGATGACCGTATGACTTGGGAGCTCCAAGTCAGTAATATCTGTAAGTCATCTTACTTTCACCTAAGGAATATGTCTGCTATTCGTAAATACTTAACCACTGATGCTGCTCAGGCTGTCATTCATGCTTTCATTTCTTCAAAACTTGACTTCTGCAATTCTCTCTTGTATGGACTACCTAAATACCTTGTTGAGAGGTTGCAACGCATACAGAATTGTGCTGCTCGTGTTGTCACTTTCACCAGGAAATTTGACCACATCACTCCTGTGTTGATTGACCTTCATTGGCTACCAGTTTACTACAGAGTTATTTTCAAGATGCTTTTGCTAACCTACAAGGCCTTAAATGACCTTGCTCCTACATATCTGTCTGATCTCCTGACCTTTCGCTCCCCTTGCTATTCCCTACGCTCTATTTTTAACAAACTCCTTGTTGAGCCTAAAGCTAGGCTTACTACTTATGGTTTCAGATCCTTTTCCTTTGCTGCTCCAAGATTGTGGAATAGGCTTCCTTTAGACTTACGCTCCTCTACTACTGTCGTTAGGTTTAAAAATAAGCTTAAACATATTTATTTATTTTTTACCTTAACAATAAGAAATACATTTATATTCCTTTTTATATTTCACTATAGACTAATACTACATTTAATATTACATTTTTATTTATAAATAGACCATTTTTTGTAAATTTCAAGTTTTGTAAATATTTTAAATATCTTATGTATTTTTTTGTAAAGCGCCTTGGACATGTTTTTGGAGATGAGCGCTATATAAATAAACTTTATTAAACTTTATTATCCTGTAGGGCTTATAAGCACTTTAAGCTTATCAGTAATATTTTTCGACAAATTTCAGTGAGTTCACTTTCCACCCAAAAAAATCCTATAACGTTACATTTGCTGAATAAAATCCTTTGTTCTATACATACATGTGCTCATGTATTCTATATCCTATATTTTTGTTTTCTTCGAATTGAAAAGTTTTCTAATGCTTTTGAAGGCTTAGAATAATGTTTTTTTCTTTCAGTTTTTCCTTCTGGTTTCTGGTAAAGAAGCGGTCACACTGTAACCGGTGTCGCGTACCCGACCCACTGACCCGGGTTCTAGGGGAACGGAGATCGAGAAGTTAAACCACTTCGCAGCTCACGCGATGAATAAGGACTTTATTGTATTTGGTGCGAAACGAAGCGGTGAAAACTAGAAATGATTACATATAGACTTATGTCAGGGCGAGGAATATTATGAAATAAGTAACGAAATGATCAAATAATGAAATATAGAGAAATGGTAACCTACGTTCGGTCCTGACTCCAAGCTACAAAAACTTCAGGATAAGTGCTCCAAAATGTAATACGTTGTTGACTCTGTGACTTCTAAAGGCTAACTGTTCGTGATTTTTGATTTGAATTTTAAACTATCTTAGCTTATACTCCTTTATCCTACCTTATCAGTTAGTGATGATTGATATGTAGAACAACGAACACGAAACCGAAAAATAAAGACTGATATTATGATTACAATACCGTGACAACCGGCGTTATGCCACGTCACACAATTGTCACGTTTTTAGCACTATTTAAGCAATAGAAACTAAGTTAAAGAATTAGGAGAAAAATATCATATGCCCTTGGCAGGACTCGAACCCACGGTTTCGGTATACTAGTCCGACGTGTTAACCACTACACTACAAGGACCAACCACGCTGGTCACGCAGCCAGGCAATGTTGTATATGTGGCAACTGTGGGGGTAATTGTGCGTAAATATTTACGGTGTTCAGCTTACCCATGAGATTAATATCGCCCTGGACCCCCACAGTTGCCACATATACAACATTGCCTGGCTGCATAACCAGCGTGGTTGGTCCTTGTAGTGTAGTGGTTAACACGTCGGACTAGTATACCGAAACCGTGGGTTCGAGTCCTGCCAAGGGCATATGATATTTTTCTCTTAAGGTGGCTCGACCCAATAATTTTTCGTGAGTACCGTCCGCGTTTGAAGCTCCAGTATAAAAACGCGTTGGGTTTGATTTCAAATCCACTTGAACACATTTTTTTCATAAAGATTGAATTATGATTTAGCATGTATTTTGGAGAAATCGGACATCATTTCAATTGATTATTACGAAATTACTGTAGACGCAAAGATTTTTATCGTCTTTTTATTTGAAAAAACAAAACTTTGTTGAATGAAAATTCACTACGAAAGATTAAAACAATCTTGACAATCAGAAATTGCCCATTTTGTGCAGATTTTGGAGTTAAAATGTAGTAGAGAAACTTTCATTTGTGAGCTGTCAATCACATGTCTTTACCGGTGAAATAGAGCATAGGCTTTTGGAGTGAATTAGCTAATGGGAGCGCGCGTTCTATCTAAGTTATATTACAAATATTCTATTAATTGGAGCTCCGCTTTCAGGCAGTGCCTCAATCTATGTATCATTCAAACTGATAAAAAAAATATTCACATGACAAGGGCATTTAAATTTTCGTTTAATTTTAGAACGTTTAGAGTTCAGAAAATATTTTTTCAAAACCAAAAAAAAGAAAAATGAATATGATTTCATCTGTGAAAAAGAAAAAAAATTCAGGTGATTATTGAACGTTATTTTTCCCGTAAGCTAGGAAGTAGTCACGCGTCACGCACCAAACATGGTGGCGTTGTGAGCTCAAATAAACGTGCGATGTTTCTCCAAAATTCCAACTGTTATTCTTCTAGAATAAATAGCAAATTGCGCAAATCTGCGCCAGTAATGTACAGGGATAACATGGTTTTGATTTTTCTAGCTTAGCCTTTTTTTTCCCGTGATTGGTGTACAACAATTCTCTCTTATGTTATTATATATAGTATAGATAGATAACATGCTCAACACAATGATGTTCGTCTATTACGCTATCATATATAGTATAGATAGATAACGTGCTCACCACAATGATGCTCGTCTTCGCCATCTGGACAATTCCTCTTTCCATCACAAAGTCTTGTGTGATGAATACATTTCTGATTGGCACAGGTAAAGTGACCAGTTGGACAAATGCATCCATCTTCATCAGAATCATCAAGACAGTCATCATGGATATCATTACATCTATGATGTTTGCTGATGCACTGACCATTCCCACACTTGAACTCAGTAACTTTGCATTGAAAGCCTTGAGGACAAAATACAGAACAATAAAATGGCAATGTTAGTTTTTTCCCCCGTAAATAAGCAAGTATTTTTTTGCAGTTATAGTTGTAGTTATAGAAATCAAGATCTGTTTCAACAACATAACATCCCGCCATCTTCAAGCCGGATCATGTGATCATCGACGTTACATACAACATTCAAAAATGGCAAACATAGGAACCAAATCACTTGCAATACACGTTAGTTATGGCTCATGTTAATTACTTCAATTCTCTTTTCTTGTTTGTTTCCTATTTTTGTTTTCTGTGTTATTTTGTATCTATTAATGCTTTTCATTTTCTGCTCTTCGTAATTTATTCCACCAATACTTTGGTAATATATAGATCGTGCAAATCCAATTTGTGCATCCATACCTGGCATTGCAAATACTGGGTGCAGTGTACATGATCTGCTAATTACTTGAACATTCCTTATTGCGATTGAAATAGAACCGTTTGTCCTAGAATACCCCTTGAAAGAAATCTTAAAAAAGAAAAACAGCAATACTCATAAGTATGATTAAATTGTCTTTCTAATGCACAAGTACCCGGACAAATCCACTCGAAGGGTATAAGAGAAGCAATAAGCGACTCTACTGACAATGATTGAGAATCTGAGGACCAAATCCGCGAGCAGAGTGGTACGATCGACTGCTAAGGGTATTCTGAAACAATCGACCATTTCCTCCAAACACATGATAAACAGCATTTTCCATAAAACTTCGTGGGCAGTAAAACAATAGTTTTCTTTACAACACCAATTTTCGCCATTTAGAAATTAAGGTACCTGAAAATCGTTCTTTGACTTCAACGGGACCCTTGCTCTTTCCCACACTTCCCCTTGATTGCCTGAGATCAGGCACAAGAGATCCTTACTCAAAGTAGTTTTGCTGAAAACCTCAAGACGGGACGTAGTGTTGGAAGGAAGAAGATAAGAAAATTCAAGGCACAGGCTTATGTGATCATAATCAGAGTTCCAAGGCATGGACGGAGATTCCAGGGATGAATATCCAGGTGCAGTTAGAACTATAAAACTTCCTACAACAAAGAAAAAAGAAAGAGTTTACTTTATATAACTTTCTTACGAACCGAAAACTTTCAGAAAACCCAGCGACTCTTTCATTAGGTAGACGCATTCATCTTTTATCAGATGTCAGATTTCCCCGTGGTTTTCGGTTGGTCGAATAACACGCTTGTAAATGCTAAAAGCTTAGTGCATACCAGAAATCAGATTTCCCCGCTTTACTCTATTGTTCGGATGATATACGCTTGTACCGGAAGTCAGTGCATACATGTAAATACTTGTAGTTTTGCGCATACCAGAAGTCAGAAATTCTCTCATTCATTCAAAGGAGTACGTTATAATGTTGTGTGACAGGCGTTCCTCGTATCTGGTATAGAAGCATGCACTGTAAGAGGAATCGTCACGCGGCCCGAAAAAAAGAACGCAACTTCTGTGATCGCGATCCGTGCATGTACGTGTAAATGGCGGAATGACGAGTATTGTCGCGTATTGTCGAGAAGAGTTAAACTGCCAGATTTTCATTGTCTTATGCTGGTAACAATTTGCTATGCACATAGCCCGTTGCTATGCACATAACTGTGTTTCTTGATGGACGGAATAAGAGTCATACTTTGTAAGAGTCAAACCTAAGCCGGCCAGTCAACGTCACGGATTTTGCTCAAGTTTGATATATAAACTTGTTTTGGGGTCCTAAATACGAAATCAATAGTATTTTGTTGTAAAAAAAAAAATTAACAGGAAACGTTTGGAGGAGGGGGGGGGGGGGGGGGGGCGGGGGGGGATGGTCAGTTTTAGGGGCAAACTGCAAAACTTTTTGATTGTCCTTGAACAGCTAATTCAGCTAATCATTTTTTTTAAATCTTTTTAGACGATGATTCCTACGAGTTTCACAGCGAAATGAGCATCAAACCAATTTCAACAAACAAGTCGCCCAAAAAAGATGACATTTGAATATTTTTCACTGTTTTTTTGTTGACGTATTTCAACATGCCTTAGCAGTTACTTTAGAAACGTTTAGATAATTTTAACAATTTCACGTGTTCAGCTGGCCTTTTTAGATATTTTTCATGTCTTTTTTTTTTTTTTTTCTGGTCATGTGCTTTATAATTTAACTCCCCTCAACTTATAATGGTCGCTCCGCTCCTCGCAAAATATTCGTCGATTTTCGGTGGCCCGACTTAGCAAGACCAAGTCGACGAGAAACGCCTGTCTCATTCTTCTCGCAGCCTGTGTTACGTAGCCAAATACTACAAGGAACGCCTGTCACATTGTAGATTAAAAGTAAACAAAAATAAAAATGAACAACATTTTAACGATCTCCCTTGATTCATTGTTTGATCGGATGATACACACGTGTAATGCAAGATAGTGCATACGTGTATAATAATGATGCATTTCTCGGAAAACAATGAGTTTTAGTTTTCTTAAAGTATGGGCAGAATACAATCATATACAATTCAACAGTGCCTTGGTCTAACTATTGATCACAAATTATCTTGGAATGAACATATCAAGGCTATTTGCAATGCATTCAACAAGAAACTTGCTATAATGAAACGAATTAAATTTAGAAATGAACTAAAAAAAAAACAAGAACGCATTAAATACAATAACTTATACTAAGGAATCATGCATGATCAAGAGTAAAAATGAGGACTTTGTCTATTTTTTATTTTTTTTATAATTTTAGTTTAATAATATTACTGTTCTTACTTATTTATTTATTTATTTATTTACTTATTTATTTATTTGATTATTTTGTGGTCGTTGTCTCAGGACTGCTGTGCGATTCCGGATTGATCCATCCAACATATCACTAAAATCGTATTTTATACATAGAATCCAATCATTGGCATTATATCACTGAATTTGTAATGTATATCACTAGGATATTAATTATGTAACGATCACTTTTCATTTATGACTATTATCTATCTATCTATCTATCTATCTATCTATCTATCTATCTATCTATCTATCTATCTATCTATCTATCTATCTATCTATCTATCTACCCATCCATCCATCCATCCATCCATCCATCTATCTATCTATCTATCTATCTATCTATCTATCTATCTATCTATCTATCTATCTATCTATCTACCCATCCATCCATCTATCTATCTATCTATCTATCTATCTATCTATCTATCTATCTATCTATCTATCTATCTATCTATCTATCTATATATCTATATCTATATATATATATATATATATATATATATATATCTATATATCTATATATCTATATATCTATATATCTATATATCTATATATCTATATATCTATATATCTATATATATATATATCTATATATCTATATATATATCTATATATAGATAGATATATATTTAAGGAATAAAAAACAGTTTTCCGTGTATTATACTCTGATAAAGACACGCGGGATGTGGAGAGAACACGAGAGAAGCGTAGGAAACCACGACGCGTAGCGGAGTGGTTTCCAGCTTCTCAAGTGTTCTCTCCACATCCCGCGTGTCTTTATCAGAGTATAATACACGGAAAACTGTTTTTTATTGCTTTTATAAAATAACTAACTTTTTGAGAGAGAGAAAAATGACGTGAGCATGTATTATGCTCTCATAAAACATGGCTTTTTGACCAATCAGAGCACGCGTAATATCAAAGTTATTTTATAAATATATATATATATATATATATATCTTCACAATCTTCTTTGTGTTTAACTTTTCCCCAGAATCAATGTATAAATTATCAAAAAACTGGATAATATAGGCTGTAAAGGTTTATTATCCAGTTTTTTGATAATTCATATATATATATATATTATATATATATTTAAGGAATATAAAACGTCGCGCGTGTCTATATTCTGTGATATAAACACGCTGGGAGCTGTAGAGCAAGAGAGAAGTCGTAGAGAAACACGAGGCGCAGCCGAGTGTTTCTTTGACTTCTCGCGTGCTCTACAGCTCCCAGAGTGTTTATATCACAGCATATAGACACAAGCGGACGTTTTATATTGCTTTTATAAAATATAGTACAGAAATGGAATTTAACGAGGCAAAATCATTGAAAACTCTTTCAAAATCACGGCGAGAAATGTTCTGAAATGTTAATGAAACTACTGTAAAGTCGAAGATGTAATGAAAATGAATTGAAGACGTGTTTTTATAAGATTAAACAGACGAGGTAAGGTTTGAACAGGAAATCTTTCAGCTCGTGGTGTATGCTTTGGCTGATGTTCACAAGCTACAAGGACTGTAAGTTTATATATTTTACAAGAATTTAAAAATCTTGGAGAAATAACTGGGAAAAAGCTTTCTTTTCTGAGCTCTCGCTGTCTTTTTCTACTTCATCTACAACAGTAAAGAGTGACATAAGCCGGCACACATTCCTAATAGTAAGACCTTGTGAATTGTTTGGAGACACAATTTTTCAGGTTAGTAGATTCATAGGATTTTTGAGCTTTAGCTTTTCTTCTTTTCTCAGTCCTTGATGCTCCTGATCGCTGAATTTAACATCTGATTCGATAAACTAAAAAAGATAGATTTGAATTTATCTGAAAACATCTGTTTTATGGGAGATTATTGAGATTTTTCAATGCAGTAGTAAATTTTTAGCAGCAAAGATCGACTCTATTCCTTGCCTTCCTTGTTTTAGCTTTGCCGTAAAATATTCTCAGCTTTTTGTCAAGCTCTTCGTCATTCATTAAGTGAAACTCAGTCAGAATACCGTTTTCTTTTCGCTAAGCTGTTAAAAATCACCATAAGTTCTTTTCAAAATTACTTTTTTAAATATATCTTCTTGTTGTTGTTTTTGAAGCTGATGGTGGTTGTTTCGTACGCCGAGTTTTAACTTTTCGTAATTATGACTTTTACGCCAAACGCCGTTTAATATAAATAAAAATCAAGGCTTTCATGAATAAAATATAAGTTTAAATTTATTATTTTATCTTAGTAGCACAGTATTTGCTTTCAAAATTGCACAATGTCCACTTAGCTTGGTATTTAGCTGAGATTGCAGTGGATTTCTCCCTCTGATAGATGAGAAAATCTTACTTTTTCAGTTATTTTGCACTGTCACTTATTTTTGGTTTAATGAATTGTTTCCTAGGAAATTAAAGTCTTCGAAACAAAATTACGGCTCTACTTTAACATTCAAATCATTTTCTTCCGTGATTTTACGGGGTTTTTTTCCTCAAAAGGCTGAGCGTGTCTCTGTCCTCTGATATAATCACGGTAGTCAGCCAATCAGAGCGCGCGTAGTATCTCAAATATTTTATAAATATATAAATATATATATATAAAGAATGTTTTAGTAAAAGGGCATTTAAGGAAGAAAAAATTAAAGGGCGTGGCGTAAGGGATTGGAATAAAGGGTATTACAACCAAAGGAAAAACTTTTACTTGATTATTTGGTTTTTATCGAAAGCTCACATATAAAAGGGGTCTTGAGCGCTTAGATCCTTTTTCTTAAACTATTCTTCAATGGAAAGTTATAGACATCTTTTACTAGGGGACGAAATTTGGATTTTTTAACGGTATTTTTGTATTTTATTAACGCGTCATTTCGATCTTTCCTTTTTAGTTTCATTGTCAACTGTTTGAGGATTGCGCAAGACAAATCAACAATCTTTCAGGGTATCTAGTACCGCTTGGTAAGTTTTTTGGTCAAACAGTGCAGATAAAGGTGTGTAACATGAAGAATGTTTTAGTAAAAGGGCCTTTAAGGAAGAAACAATTAAAGGGCGTGGCTAAGGGATTGGAATTAAGTGTATTACAATCAAAGGAAACACTTTTACTTGATTATTTTGTATTTATTGAAAGCTCACATATAAAAGGGGTCTTTAGCGCTTAGACCCTTTTTCTCAAATTATTTTCCATATATAACTAGATAATTGCTTATATGTATTTTCTAATAATAATGATAATAATAATAATAATAATAAATAATTACATTTTTATATTTATACTTGTAAACTTAGTTAGTATGCAGGTTCGCATCAGGACTTAGATTTATGTATGTAAGTATGTAGTTTTGCATCTCTAACACTCTCTATATTTCCCGAGGCTAAGCCTACCCCAAAAAACTAAATTGTTTTGAATACATTCGATAACCCGGTCTATACGGCAACCAAAGGACAGACCAAAGGGGCCGCATTAGCAAGGTATCCGTATTCAGCGGGCTTTCAAAATATACAGTAAATACGTCACAACCACGTGTTTTAGTTATATAGTACAATAAATACAGTATACAGTTTCGGACAAACACCTTCAAAGGGAAAGAAGCTGGTAATAAGCACTGATTGCAGCAAAGCATCGTCATCATTAAAGTCAAAAAAGTGATAGGCAATGCTTTTGAAAACTGTACATGTGTTAGAGTACAACTAATGTCATGAAAGGTCAAACAACGGACAGAACATAGTAGTCAATCGTATTTAGGTTGAAGAAAGCTTTCATTTACTAACGCGCCGCTCTGGGATGGGGACAGTTCAAAATATACAGCGTAGATAACAGTGTCCGTAATATGAGGTTAACTTTGTATGGCCGCCTGTCAATTGGGTTATAGAAAAATGACCAGTGTGCGTATATTAAGTGGGTAAATTGAATAGAAAATGTATGAGCATTTCGTCGGAACCTACCAAGTTGTCCCTAATAATCTGGTGACCGTATTAAGCGGATGGCCTTAGAGCTCTACTGTATTTGATTTTACGAATGTAACTATCATTTCAAATCAGGCGCGTCACATCGTTTCAACGAAGATCGATCTGATCACATCCAACTATTTCCTATTCTCTTCCACGTGACGTGATCTCGCCCAATGGATGGGTTAACTTCATAAGGAGGTTTGTTTGTTTAATATAGAATATTCGATAACTTATTATCAATACATTTCTATCTAATGTATTTCTTCTTTCAAATAAGGAAGTAATAGAAAGAAAGAATACTTAAAACTAACTTCTTATCTCGATACATACTTTTCCCTCGCTTTTCTCACCTTTTTCTAAACTCCACCGGCACGATGGACTGCCGTGTGATGATGATACGTTCCATCCCGGACATATGCCATCGTCAAAAGAGCATTGGAGTTTGGTGGAATCTGAAAAGATAAAATGTGTTCTCCAAACTCATCCACTTAATAATTGTCAAATGCTCTGTTTTGTAATGCCATATCCGGTTTGCTTACCGGCAACTTGTATGGACTTCACTATACGTCTTTTCCCCTGCCAATGCGTTAGCTCGTCAGGAAAGTGATACAATAACTATGGATATTACAAAATTAGTTGTAAATCTTTTGTTAAAAACGTGTACATTTTTAGTGAAATGCTTCAGACTAAACATTATTCCGAGCTCCGTATAGTAAGACAGTATGCAAATCAGATGCATGGAGCACAGAAAAAGCTGTTGTATTTAATCTGTATTTGTATTGTTCGTTTTTCTTTTTGTGTATATCATGAATCTCAATTTCACGCGTTTTCAAACATCAGAAACAATGTTGTTATAGTTTCTAAAGATGTGAACAATCAAGGAAAAGCTCGAAAGATATAATATCTTACTTTAATGCTGTAATTGCCAGGTTGCACGACCGTCGAAATATTTTGTTCTATTTTGTGCTCTTCACAGCTCATTTCTAGTCTCGTGTTAACCATTATAGTTTGCTCAAAAGCTTCCAGCTGTATAACCAGAGGGCAGGAAGGACAGACAAGACCTATGCAGCAGAATCTGTAGACAGCTGTGAAGAGTAAATTATCTAAAAATATAAGTTCTGGGAAGTTTAAAATAAGGACTTAGCTATAGAATTGAATAAGTAATTGCTAACCTTCAAAAGTTAACTCTGAACCAATAATAATCCTTCTACTGATGTTGTTAGTTAATTGAAACTTAAGAATTCTAGAACCTGCAATTTGGCGACAGGATAAATAGTTAAAAAGAAAATACAGTGTAGAACGCAAACGTTTCTCACTGTATACCCCCGGTGTATACCATAAGTAACCAGAGAGCAATCAAAAGAACTCCCTTGCTATTTGCATGTTCTGTTCCATTAACTATTGAGCACAAAGATGGACTTTACCTGGTCTCATCCAGTAAAGGAACTCAGAAGGGAAAAGTGCCATTCCTTGTTCATCAGGTAACTTTAAGACTACGGTAAGATAATCGTTATTGCCCCACTGTCGCATGTAAGCTTCCATATGATACAAATGGCATTTGCTGAACTTTTGAAACTTATATTGGCTTCGGCTCCTGGAAAAAAATTCCAAAAGTGACGATAAACAAGCAAGCACGCAAACAGACAAACAAACAAGCAAGCACGCAAACAGACAAACAACCAAACAACCAAACAACCAAACAACCAAACAACCAAACAACCAAACAACCAAACAACCAAACAACCAAACAACCAAACAACCAAACAACCAAACAACCAAACAACCAAACAACCAAACAACCAAACAACCAAACAACCAAACAACCAAACAACCAAACAACCAAACAACCAAACAACCAAACAACCAAACAACCAAACAACCAAACAACCAAACAAACAAACAACCAAACAACCAAACAACCAAACAACCAAACAACCAAACAACCAAACAACCAAACAACCAAACAACCAAACAACCAAACAACCAAACAACCAAACAACCAAACAACCAAACAACCAAACAACCAAACAACCAAACAACCAAACAACCAAACAACCAAACAACCAAACAACCAAACAACCAAACAACCAAACAACCAAACAACCAAACAACCAAACAACCAAACAACCAAACAACCAAACAACCAAACAACCAAACAACCAAACAACCAAACAACCAAACAACCAAACAACCAAACAACCAAACAACCAAACAACCAAACAACCAAACAACCAAACAAAAAAAAAACAACCAAACAGACAGGCAAATAGACAGACTGACAAACAGCTGATCTGAGTAAAAATATTAGCAATAAAGAATCGAGAAAATTTGCAAAACTGAGTTTTTCATTCTTAGAAGCTTGGTGACTCGGGTTATTTCTTTATTTTATGTTCCACTCAACAACCAAACAACCAAACAACCAAACAACCAAACAGACAGGCAAATAGACAGACTGACAAACAGCTGATCTGATTAAAAATATTAGCAATAGAGAATTGAGAAAATTTGCAAAACTGAGTTGTCATTCTTAGAAGCTTGGTGACTCGGGTTATTTCTTAATTTTATTTTCCACTCAATAATGAATGTATAGTTTATACATACAACATCTCAAAAACCTCCCATGAAAATATTAATAGATTTATCTCAGATAAACACTTTTATAATTCAATTTTCGCAGGTTTTATGACAACTTAGTTTTCCAGTGACGCCATTCCTACGTCACTATTCCAGATTAGCTTGAAACAAACAAACAAGCATACAATCAAAAAAGGCCCAAGGTAGTGGGGTCGGGGGTTTGTTTTAGGGGTATTTTTTTTGAAAATTTCCTACTAGTAGCACAGGAGGCATGCAGGCAGGACAGACGGACAGTAAAATGAGTAAACAGAAAACAATGATCTTACAATTTGTATCGGTCGGGATACGTAGGTGATTCAATTTTAATCAACAGCTTATGATCAGCCCTCAAATTATCACCCAGTTCTGGTTCTCCAGCTCTTCTTAGCCATATTTCACATTCGTCATCACATGAAGCTGAGATGAGGTAAAGCCCTGAGGTACTGACCTGAGGATTGACGATATGTTTACTATCAATGTCTCTCAAATTGATTGATTGTAAAGCAATGGAAATCTAACGCAGGGATAATGTGAAAGATAAATTCCAAGGAACACCGGGTAATACATGGTGGTTTGCCAAGTCCAAGGAGTTATAAAATTCTTACCATCACATAACCTTGCAGTCGTAGACTGTAGTTCGACATACCAGAAAACGCAGCTATGCTAAAGGATGGAGAGACACTAGATATATTGGGAGGACCACCAAACACTTCATTAAATTTCAAAATTGGGATGTTGCTTGACGTGATGTATTTGTTCCATAATTCATACAATACTCCATGTATATTTGTAAAATTATCTGCGAATATATATAAAAAAAACGTAAAATTCATAAAACACCGAAAAGTAGAGAATGGAAGGAGTGGATACATGGGATGGTCGGATGGATGGATGGAAAAGTGATTGAGACGTCTTACCGTAAGCTGATACATCTGGTTGACTGCACAGCGTCAAGGTAGTATTCTTTTCTGATGATCGAACTCTAACAACGTTCACTTTGAATTCAACATCACACTTCGCTATCTGTTCTTTTCCTGTATCCATGGTAACATTGCATTGGATGCTCTTCTCGGAATTCGTGTCGTACAGGCTGACAACCGGTAGGATGTGATATTCACTATCACTTTTAGCATAGCAACTACGATTTAACGTTACAGTGCATATGTAGACATGTCTTTGTAAATACAGCTGTATCCAGGGATCAGATGTCTAAAAGAAAGAAAGAAAATTACATCTTACATTATTTATTGACAGAAACTATTCCTAAGATGTTTAGTCCATCAAGAAATGAAAAGTATGAAATAGTGGTATACTGTGTTATTTAGGACAATATAATGCGTATAGTTAGATATGTATTATCGTATCTGCTAACCAACTGACGGGCTGACCGATATAATCATGAATCTGACTTTGAAAAATATCAGATAGTGTTTAGTCCTCGGAATAAATCAGTACCTACAGTTTAAATATTCCAATCTTGTCAATCGTATAGTTGGTGTCAATAAATTATCAATAGGAATTGTCAATCGTATACTATTACGTCATATGCCACGTGACTAACTTCCAGTTTACACATTACTTACACATTTTTCCAAGCTCGGGACACAAGTTACGTACGATATTGATCACGTATAGTCAGGCAAAATTCACAGGGAGTCCACAGCCACTGGTAGAATCAGTGATTATAATAACATCTATCATGCGTAAATGCACGTGCTAGCTCCCGCACGAGCTTGATGGCGTTTCCGGATTTATTCAAGTCTGAATAAAATATCAGCTGCTAACCTTGCTAGCGTAGAATAAAAATCACAAGGGATGAAAGTTAAAACGGAACCCTTGAATAAATTTGCTTTTAAAAAATCATGAAATGCCTTTTAAGCTTTAAACCTCAAAATTTTGATACTTAAAAAGTTGTCTAACGTTCTTTATGGACAGAAAAAATCAGCATGGACTTATGTCTTTAAAAAATGGCAACAAATTAAAAGCTTGTTTTATTTTATCTGCGCCTCGAGTAAGGGGAGACGGAAGTGTAATGGAGTCTTATAAATTTGACAGGTAGTAATCAATATCGATGTTTTTACTTCCGCTCTCGGACTGGAACTAATTGCACGGACTTTGAAAACCCGTCCAGTCCTCATTGTAGGGCTTTAAACATTACATGACTACGTTTCACACAGCACTCATGCACCATAAAGCAGTTATCTTAAATTGTTTTCTACTTTATTTATTTCGTAACTAGTTTTATTGTATTTCATATTGTTTTATTTTTAGCTGATGAGACGTCCGTGTGTTAATAAAAGTTTCAATTCAATTCAATTCAACGCTCTTTCAAGCAACTTCACTTGCGGTACCTGATCACGCAATATGAATTCCAGCGCGTGACTGTACCAAAAATCGCTTCTATTCCCAAACTTCGCACTTAAAAAATAGATGTACTTTTTTATGACGTATAGCGTTATATAATGTTTCTTAGAACATGTGGAAGTATCAAAACATTTACAAAAATAGGGAAAAATCTTTTTTACCCAAGCCAAACAAAATTAGTTGTTACAAACCGCAATTTCAAGAAATTACTTCACTTCCATTTGTTCTGACATATCATCCTGGACTTCCAAACATCTCCAAGATACTACATCAATTCCAACCGATCCTTCAGTCATCAAGAAGATGTGCTGAAGCTATTGATGAAGTGCCCATGGTAGCATATAGAAGACCCAGATGAAGGATATGTTAGTAAGAGCTGAATTGAGAGCTAAGAATGATATAGATAATAAGGGTTGTCATAAGTGTGGGAGGGTTAATTGTCAGATTTGTAATTTTATTATTGAGGGGGATAAGTTTCAAAGTTTTGTTACAAAACGGCCTTTTTTCATTAATTCAAATTTAAATTGTAATTCTAATTTTGTAGTAAATTTAATTTCATGTTCTCGCTGTGGTATACAGTGTGTAGGTTCTACAATCAATAAATTTAGGTTAAGGTTTAATAACCATAAGTCTAGGATAACCAAACACTCTAAATTAACAGAGGGAAAGAAAATCAAAGATGAAAAAATGTTCCAGCATTTTAATACACTAGATCATAGGGGCTTGGATGATTTAGAGGTTACCATAATAGATCAGTGTAAAACAGAAGAACATTTAAGGGAAAGGGTGTAGAGGCCACAAATGTAATAACTGGCCTCAAATGTAATAACTGGCCTCAAATGTAATAACTGTTGGCCTCAAATGTAATAAATGGCTTCAAATGTAATAACTGTTGGCCTCAAATGTAATAACTGTAGGCCTCAAATGTAATAAATGGCCTCAAATGTAATAACTGGCTTCAAATGTAATAACTGTTGGCCTCAAATGTAATAACTGTTGGCCTCAAATGTAATAACTGGCCTCAGATGTAATTGAAAACATAAGTGTTTGTTTGGAAATCCCCCCTGTAAAATGTTGTTACTGTTGTTGTTGTTGTTGTTGCTGCTGCTGCTGCTCAACGTCTTTAATGCAAAAGTCAATCTGTAGTGTCTGCCGGTTCGCCGTTAACGTGATGCTTAAACTATCTTATGACCAGTTACGAATTTTTGAACGCAAGCCATCAAGTATTATAAATTTCCGTGCAAATTTCCGTATAGTTTTCAGTTCAGTCGTTCTAACCAAATAAAGATTGAAACATGACTTTATAATTATATGCTTTTGATGTTCATTTCTTGAATCTGTATGTTAACTGAATGGAACACCTCAGGGGCCTATGTGTGCGTGTGCGCGCGATCATAATTCTAGGACATGTCCAATGCCAATATCATTCCGCATATAGAAGAGAAAAATACAGATTCCTATTATTAATAAGTTATTGTGCACTAAAGCTTCGAGAAACATAAAATTCGTATTCGTACAAAATCCGAAAGTAAATTTCGTGTAGCGTTCGTTAGCAAATAACGTAAGACGATTCATAGTTGTTTAAATATCGATCTGCTAACACCTCAGTAACTGAGTGGGTGACCCCTTACAATAACTCGTTCCTACGCTTCTATAAATATGTCAACTGTTTTTTTGCTTTGTTTTCATGTTTGTTTTTCTCAATTTATAATTGTTACATTTGAGACCAACAATTATTACATTTGAGGCCAACAGTTATTACATTTGAAGCCAGTTATTACATTTGAGGCCAGTTATTACATTTGTGGCCTCTACAAGGGAAGCCTTTTGGGCATATAAATTAAGAACTATAACCCCATTAGGTTTAAATATGGAAGAATTTGTATACCTATAATTTATTGTTTTAAAAACATATGTAATTTTTCTTGTAATTTTAACATTAAGTTTTTTAGCTTTAATTTATTCATAGAGAATTGTAAGCTCGCGCTGTAATTGACTTAGCGCGCGCTAGTCGCGCACGAGTAAAAAAACATGAATTGTAACGGTTTGTTTGTCCTCATCAGTAGCCCTGATGAAGACTTTTTAATAAAGTCGAAAATTTGGCTGTAAAGGTTTATTATCCAGTTTTTTGATAATTTTTATATATATATATATATATATATGTGTGTGTGTGTGTGTGTGTGTGTATTGACTTTATTGATATATATTTAGATACATGTATCTAAAATATATACATTTATGTACTTGTAAAGTTGATAAATAAAAATAAAAATAAATTATACATATACATATATATTGATAATATATTTTCTATGTCATAGTATAACACACGTACATTTTTGTAACGAGCATGCTTTGCTCATCAATGCCTGGTCTATAAATAAAGCTATTCTTATCCTTAAATTTTCATTTCTTTCTCTTAAAAATACTTTGCGCCTCTTATTATAAATTAAAATGAGTTTGAGTCATATCAAAAACTCGTTGTTTATTCGTGTTTCGTCGCGAGTCAGCTGCCCTTCAGCTTCGTGCTTACAACATTTTTTGGTGTTTGCAACCCCAAATAATCCCTTGCACTCGTTTTTGAAATATTACCTTGTTTGTGTGAAGAGGGGTTTTTCTTTCGCTTTTTACCTTTTTACGTTTACTACATAAAATAAAACACAAACGAAATGAATATCGACGTGGTGCATTGGAATTTAATTTATTTATTATTTACTTGCACTTAAGAGTGGCTGCAGTCCGTAACGGTCGATAATGGCGGGACAGTTGCAGGATTTTAAAATCTCTCATATTTTGTCAGGAGATAACCTTTGGTGAGCTCTTTCAAAAAAAAATAAGTTTAAAATCTCGAGTGCTCTTCTTTTTTTGCAAAATTTATAAAAGTTTGAAAATCGACTTCTAGTCCGCTCTGGACCAATGTGAACACCCCAAAATAAGACCCATCTTTAAGAAGACATACCTCGTACAAAAATATACTCCCACCGATCTGATACTTTTTCAGCATTTTAACTAGTTACCAGACACCAAAACCAATGTAAAATATTTCTAGGAGAATTTAATTTTTTGTTTTCCGGGCAATTTTTCTGAAGCCATGCTAAACAGCTACAGCGCGACGCAAATTTTAGCCTAGCTAATTTGAATGCCTTTTATCATCATCTAGTATATGTTTTTTCTCATTAAAACTATTTGTTTTGAAAGCTTGTTAATTTTACTTTATTTCTTGAAAGTATCAGTCTCAGAACGTAAATATTACTTCCCGGCAGCTAAACGACTTTTCGATGTAGCATACGCAGGTCAAAATCCTGCAACTGTCCCGCCATTCTCGACCGTCACTCCGGAGAGCCACTCTTAAAAAGCTGGGTTTTTTTATTGCTTATTTAATCAAATGAAGTATCTCTGTATTTACCAGTAGGATGTCCACACGTTACACCTCTGATGTAAAACGTAGAAAGGTTTTGTACTACTTTGCATATTGATTTACAGTCTGTAAGTGAAGCCTCGTTGCCATGACAACTTTCCAGGGACACAATGGTTGGTAGTTCTGCTATCTTGGGCGGTGACCATGGACTTGCTTTATCAGTCATACCGAGCATTTTACAGGCTACTCTTGATTCTTTTGTCGTCCAGTGTCTAGAGTGAATCTTGGTCCATTTACCGCTAGTTTTGACTTCAACATACCCTTGATTGGGTGTCCAACCTCCCGTTAGACGGATACCTTGGAGTTTTTCTATAGAAAGAACCATGGCATTAACCTCGCTTAGTACTTTAAGAGAGGATAAAAAAGGGGGTACAGATACAGAGACAGATCAAAAAGGGAAAGTAGAGTGAAAAATGGTGTCCTTCAGAAAAAACGAAATTGCCCTAGCTTCCCAAGCAGAATTAGATAGAACTGCATTGCATTGCATTGCATTTCATTTCATTTCATTTCATTGCATTGCATTGCATTGCATTGCGTTGCGTTGCGTTGCGTTGCGTTGCGTTGCGTTGCGTTGCGTTGCGTTGCGTTGCGTTGTGTTGTGTTGTGTTGTGTTGTGTTGTGTTGTGTTGTGTTGTGTTGTGTTGTGTTGTGTTGTTTTTTATCCCACATTATAGAAAATACAGCCAATTCGAAAGCAGGATAGCCGTTGTATATTCATCGGTATTGCACTCTTCCTTCCCATCATGCAATGCGCGGTGAATCTACACATTTGTATTTTCTAGGGTGTAGGATAAAATGGATAAAATGGCTCCCACCACAACCAATGTTGTTCCAAATCGGAACCTCGGCCACTTTGAAGTGATCTGAAAAATCAACATTGGTCGGGTGGAGGGTGGAAAGCGGAGGATAAGAAAACTACATTAAGGAGAAGAAAACACATTTTTTTTTATAATAGTTGTTAGAATATATACCAAATTTGTATTTGTCCCAATAAACATTAATATGAAATGTCCCAGATAAAAAAATCTTCTGTCGTATAGAACCTGGGAGCTTGGTTTGACTCCCACTTGAATATGAATGAACACATTAAGAAAACCTGTAACTCATCTTTTTACCATCTATATAATATCAGAAGAATTAGAAAATACCTAACACGTAGTGCCACCGAGACTTTAGTCCATGCTTTCATAGCGAGTAAAGTTGATTACTGTAATAGTTTATTGTATGGCCTTCCTGATATTCATATGAATAAGTTACAAAGAGTTCAAAATTCTGCTGCCAGGATTATTGTAGGGCTTCCTCGTTTTTGTCACATTACGCCAGTTATATTCGATCTACACTGGTTACCCATCAGATATCGTATCCTTTTTAAGATAGTATTGCTAACATTAAAATGTTTACATGGGCTTGCACCTAAATATTTGTCCGATTTAGTTTCAATAACTAAGGTGTCAAGATAAAATCTCCGTAATAGAAACGGCACACTCCTAGTTCTAGCTAGTGGAAAACGTAAGACTCTAGGTGACAGGGCTTTTAGATCTGCTGCTCCTAAATTATGGAATGCTCTTCCTCTTGAAATTAGAAATAGAGTGCAAATAATATAACCGTGAAATAGATAGCAAGAAATAGGAGATAGTTAGTGCTTAGTTAGGCAAGACATAGGAAATCAGCGAGGCATGACAGGAGCACGGGCTTTTTCTAGATCAACGACTCAGTGCACAAATAAATGTGTTTCTGACGTTTAATGAGTTAAAAATGAAGACACAGGTCAATAAATCAAGACGCAGATACAACTATAACTAAAATAAATACGCAAATGAACTAGTATTTGCTAACACTTTTATTTCTTTTAAGCTAAAAATCAAGACACAAGACGCATCTAAAATTAAAATCAAGACACAAACATAGTGAATTCGAATTAACAACACAGCACGCAAATGAAATTGTTTGCTATCCATTTTGATGTTCCAACATGCAGCTAAAAATTAAATCAAGACACAAGACGCAGTTAAAATTAAAATCAAGACACAAACATAGTGAATTCGAATTAACAACACAGCACGCAAATGAAATTGTTCGCTATATATCCATTTTAATGTTCCAACATGCAGCTAAAAAATTAAATCAATAAGTGGGAACGTTAATTATTTATTGAGCTTTAACTGGTCAAGACTTATAATAATAATTATAATAATAATGACTTTATTTGAAAACGAAAATGCTCTATCAAACTTAAGTATAAATATTACAAAAGTTTGGTCTATATCTAGAGGTCGTTTTATATATAACAATGCTACTATAAATTATCTATGATAAGTCTATGATATTATATAAATTTACATTTATAAATGCTAAAATATATGACTTAGAAATGTCATGATTACACGGATCCTCTAGGTTACAAAAATCGATCAACAAAAGACGTTCCGCTACCGCGGCCTCGCTTAAAATATTATTTATTAATTGATAAAATATTAACTGCATGATTGCATCCTTCGAAGTTTTCTACACAATTAAACAAAAAATTTCCAGGATCTGCCATAAAACCGTCGAACCTGTTCTCTTGAATTGCAAGGAATGCATCAATTATTCCAACAAACATGTTATCAGCGAGCATTCCAGGTGTCTTACGAGAATTTGCTTTCGCAAGTCCAAACACCATTTCTATTGGATTGAGGTCATAACTGTAAGCCGGCAATTTTACTAATGTAATGCCTCTGGGAGCTAAGATGTTGGCCAAATTTACATCGTTATGCACGCTAGCATTGTCTGCAACCAGGAAGCAGTGGCGGGGAAGGAGAGGTAAAAATTGCCTTCTATCACATCATTAACTAAATCAGTGTTAAAATTACCTTCGATCGGTACGACCATCAAAACTCCCTCTACGTAACCAACAACTCCGAGAGCTGAGTAAGTCGATCTCTCTAGTCCTTTGCGCCTGTAGCTAGGTAAGGGAAAACCACAATCAGTCCTTCCCATTTGGCGATAATCGGTATCAGGGGAAAAGGACGTTTCATCGAAAAAGTACACCATTCGTGGGTCGACGGTTCTGCGCCAGGCGAAGAAATCTCGGCGTCTTTGCTGGATGTAAGGAGAAAACCTTTCGACAGCAACCATGGTACTTCTTTTTCTCGTTATATTAAGCCTCGATAGAAGTTTTGAAATGAAGGAGCAAGAGGGGATGAGATTCGGTGCGAGGTTGGAGTCTCCGGCTACCATATCTTGAATCTCTTTTATGTATATTGTTGGATATAGGATGACAATAGCTTGAATATACGTTTCGATGTACCATGGTATGGATTTAGGCCTTGTGTTGCCTTCAGTTTGGGCTGTAAGCGTAACGCAGTTGTACGACACTTTACACCTCCGAGCAGTGACTGCAATAGATTGACAGTTTACATATTCGAGCAAAATCTCTACCCTCTTTTGAGGAGGGTACGCATGACCACTGCAGTAGGCACCGCCTTTTGCGTTTTGTCTCCACATGAAGTCACAATCCTCAGGTTAATCTGCAGGTTTACTGAATTAATTATTGCAGACCAAGAAACGGCAATTTTTTCATCCTTTCTTGTGCCAGATTATTTGAATTGTAATACTGATAGATTAATGTGGAATAAAAGTTTGTTCAAATTATCACGGTTGTTTTTTTTATTCCGCTTTACAAAACCCCAGCGTAGCGGTAATCATTTGACTAATTAAACATGCTTGCACGTGCAAGACCCGTCACGGCTCGCTTATTTATCCACTAATCAAATTTAGGAAGAACTTAGGACATAATTAGTCATTAGTTAGCTAGCTAACTATTTCACGGTTATATTATTTGCACTCTATACCATGTGTAAATAGTTTTAAGTCAGCTGTTAAGATATTTCTTTTTAAATTAGCTTTTACATAGAATTTTATATCTATATACCTTTATACACTATATACCTTATAATTGCTCGTTTATTTAGATTTTTATACATTTATATTATTACTTATTGGGGCAAGCGCATTGAAGCCATGGAGTGAATTCAGAGTTGATACTTGCAGGTAGTACCTATTAGTCACTGTCGCTCGGCCGGAGCATCCATTGCACAAAGACAAATACACAAGAGACCCTTGTGGTATTCACTTTGTTCTTTGTGTGGTGGATGTTCTGGATGAGTGGGGGTAACTGATTGTCACTAGATGGCTGCTACTTGTTTGTGTCTGTTTTGTGTTTATTACATGGTTTTGATGCGTTTGCTCCATATCATATTTATATATCTATTACTTAGCATTGTACATTAAGTGTAATATGTGATCATATTCATATGTAATATGCGCATTATAAGTATTAAAGTTATTATTATTATTATTATTATTATTATTATTATTATTATTCTGACGTCGTGAGGTAAACATATTTCCGAAATACTTTTAATGTTTATTCAAGACTAATTCTTGTAAAGACTACCTATTTCATTTTTTGTTGGTGTTCTTTTCTTTTCGCCTTTTTTCTTGTTTTTTTTTTTCCAGTTTTGTTTTGTTTTGTTTTTCGTTTTTTTAGATTTTTGTAAATTTCGAGGAAATAATCAGACAAATACTGGCACGACTCAACAAGTCTTGTTCAAAAACGGCCGGCCAACTACCCTTTCGGCTCAAATAATGCGTTTATCTGCTGCTCAGCTGTGTGGAGGCATTTCACGTCTTAAAATGAAGAGCGGAAAGGTTATATTTCTCTTAAGATTACATCGCTATTTTATAGTGAACTCAACAGACTACAGTTACAATGAACTAATGCAGTTCGAAAGCCAATCAAGAAATGAAATAAAGCAAAACACTGAAGTAAGAAAAATCAGCTAAGATGCTGATGTTTAAGACGGTGATTCAGCATTTTTTTATCAATTAAAAAAAATTAAAAATAATCTTACAAGTAATATATTTTGTTATTGATTGTTTTGCTTCAAGCCCGAAAAACAAACAGTGGGAACTGAAAATCTCCAAAAACCAAAGACGAATGAAGGTAAATGAAGGAATTACAAAAATAACATTTTTTTCGCAGTATTTATCAATGGCGGATGCAGAATTGTTTTCTGGGGGAGTGTGCCATTGTAGGGGCACCTGCCCACGAAAACGCTCAACGAAAAGAAAAATATCTAACCTTTTGTCGGATATCTTGCAATATGCAAATTATAAAATAATATAATTTAATAATTTATATAGCGCCTAAATTATAAAATATTCTAAGGCGCTTTACAATTGTGAGAAAATATAGATAAAAATAAATATTTATATATATATAATATACATACATACATATACATACATCCATACATACACCCAACCAAAAAACCCCGCAACCCCAGATACACACATGTTCCCCGTCTCTAAAAATTCCGGCTCTCAAGAACAAAGAACATATATACATCTAAAGCGGCAGAATCCCTCCGGTCCGGCATATATACATATAAACATACATATATGAAAACTCACAACATAATAAAATAGAATAATAATAAATAATAAATAATACATAAAAATGTAAAATAGATTAGGAAGAGTTCCAACGTTAATGCAATGGTTCTGAGATAAAAACTGTTTGTAATATTCGTTGCATTTACATATATGTAGGTTATATAGAAAACTAACAAACACTACTTAAAAGCTAAATTAAGGTATCAGGATATGATTAGGATCCCTATACGCGCTACCTCAAATTTCGCACAGGCTTTACAATATTTTGTCATAAAAGTATACATTTTCTGAAAGCTAAATAAATGTAGTTTTCGAATATATATTTATAATTGTCTGTTTTGGAACACAAAAAAAGCTATTGGGTTCAAAGTGACATTCTACCTCACTTCATTCGACGACTTCCCGCAGGGTCAAAATTTCCGCTATGTCGATCAAAATGACATTAGCATACTCTGTGGATAATGAGCTTCAAAACTGTGTCTCAGATTTTTGATATCTTTGTTAGATCGTCCGCAATGACGCATTAAATCCAGAAGTTTGAAATTTCGGTGGTTATGATTGCAAAATAGACAATATCTTTTGAATAAAAAAACATTTCAAAAATCGGAGACACTGTTGTTTAGATCGTATTGCTATTTATCATAATCCAAAGTTTCAGTTCGATCCAATGTAATCCGAAAGAGCTAGAATGTTTTTAAAACGATATTTTGGTCACTCAAAAACTGCGGAGAAACCCAATAACATTTTAAGTGTCTTAAAACAGAAAATTCCATATTGATTTTTAAAAACTACGTTTATTTACCTTTCAGAAAATGTATACTTTTATATATTAATATTGAAAAGGCAGCGAGAAATTTGGCTCGCGCGTAAAGTAATCTCGAAGGCCTCAAACGTATCCTGATACCTTAAACAAGAACGTTTTGAGTCTAGACTTAAAACAGTCCACAGTGTCACTCTAAAAAATAGGGACACAAAGTCGGCCAGGGAGAGGTGCAACCAACAGAATAAAAAAAACAAAAAAAACATTGTTTCGTAATGGTAATCTTCAAAATAGGGGCACACAGTCGATCCAGGGGCTGCTCAACCCCTGCACCCATCCCTGGATCTGCCCCTGTTTTCGAAGAAAAAACATCAAAACAGGACAAAAATAGTTTTGAAAAAGAATCCCCCTTATCAGAGACCATTTTAGTCAACTCTAGGTGTAATACAGTAGAGAAATACGCGAGAAAATGTATTAAACCACTCGTTATTATATTAAATATTAAATGAATGGTGTACTTATAGATATATTTCACATTACGTCATCATAAAGCTATTTATCACCTAAAACCGTTTATTAGATATTTTGTTGATATCATCGAGGAAAGTCTTCACAAAAAATGTGTGTATTTCCGATGCTTAGGTCTTAATTTGGCTCATTGCACCAACATGAACAAGTTCCAGCTCAATGATTCAAAATGCAAGGAACTGTGTATTAGTTTTAGTACGAAGAACACTTCTTTTGACCCTGTTGTCATTAATGATAAGCAAATTGATATTTTTCCAATACTAAAATCCTAGGCCTCCTTGTTTCAAATGATCTTAAATGGAATAACCATATAAATGAATAAGAAAGTCAGGAAACGTTTATACTGCTTATCTCAGCTTAAGCGCTCTAGTTTGGGAACCGGCGAATTGGTTCAATTTTCCGTACGTGTATACGTCCCATTGCTGAATATGCGTGCCCTGTGTTTCACGTTAGCCTGCCTGATTATCTTTTACATGATCTTGAGTTTGTCCAAAAGCGAGCAATGCGCATAATTTTGCCTTCTTTTTCTTATAAGGAGGATCTAGCTTTTGCACGCCTTAACATGCTATCTGATCGCCGTCAAGAATTGACAGATAAGCTTTTTTCTACTATTATTGAGTCACCTGACCTTAGATTGCGAAAGCTGCTCCCGGCGCCTAATTCGTGTACTCGCGCTTTAGTGAAGAAGTGTAGTTTTAGGCCTGTCTTTAAGACCAATAGATTTCGAAATAGTTTTATTATTCATAATGCCTTAAGGCCTAAATACATCACGACCCTAGATTTTAAATTTTATACAGTAGTTTTTGATCTAGTAGTAATTATTAACAATTTCGCGTATATATCTTCATTTCCTTATTAGTATATATTTGATATTTTGGCATATATTTAGTTTCTTATAGTTTTTATACTTGTAAATATTAGCGTACTTCAACCCTGTAGGTTGCGATGCTTTTAGAAATTAACTATCTATCTATTTTCTTTAGCATTTTCTAAAGTCAGACAATGTGGCAAATACCTTTCAAATAGTACATTTTTGACTTTTTTTAGGGTGAAATTCTTAAATAATGAATAATTTTGAATGATGAATATTCCTATTGAGCAAACAGGGCATTAAAAATATATATTAAACGTAATTTTTATCCTTGGTAATTTGGCCGCCATTTTGATGTACAACAAAGGTACACCAAGATGGCGGACCCAAACGTTTCACAACAAATAACAAGTACTTTAGATCGTCTCTTATATCTCACAATTTGTTAGAGATACATTGTTTTGACCTCTCTTTCGGGTGCAAGACCTTTTATTCAATCATCTTCAATATAAGGCTCAGAAACCGGCGTCAGTGAAATCGATCTATTACAAGGACAATGTAAGAAAAAATATTCAGTTATCCTCTGATATTTCAATTGGAGTAACCAAAAAGCATGTTCAATTTCGCGTAAAGGGCCATAATATGCTTTCTTCGGCAGTAGAGCTGATCAGTTTGGTATATTCTACTTCAGTCAGATGACAGTCAACATTATCGTGTCACGTAATGCATGACATGGTAGGTATGTCTAATGTCACGCTTTGTGCTGTGAAGTAAATATAATACTTAACCAGTTTGAAATCAATAGTTTGTACATTTATTATATAGCTACGATAGTACGCGCGCTCTGATTCGCTGATTTCCGGTCTGAGATTTTCGCATCTCAGACCGTTACCATGACAATTGGTCCGGATCGTATTTCAAATTTGCGAGTTTGTTTACAATCTTCACGTCGCGAAATTTGACATTTTTTCTCGTTACACAAGAATTTTTTAAGCAAAAGAAAACAAAAAGCGAACAAAGAAATTATGATTTTTTTAATGAATTTACCTTCTATGAAGTGTTTTCTACGGAACTGAAATATCACTCTTGTAGTATAATCAGGTTTTTCTGGTCTACAGGTCACTTTTTCTCTCACTGAAGTTTCAGTCACGAAACTTCATCGTAAGATTAAGAATCTTCCCTCGCTTTCCCTCGCTAAATCTTCTTTAGCAAGTCACTAAAGTCGAAAAATTGTTTTTGTTTACTTTAAGACAGACATGACTTCGATTAAACGTATTTTTCGCATTGCAAAAATAAGAAAAAAATACTTCTTGATCCATCTTTGACTACATTATTGAAAACCAACAATATGAAAACACAGCTCCTAACAGTCAAAAAACTTCGTTACAAACCAGAAAGCTAAAAATACGATTAGAAAAACCAAGTCGGACATGAACATACTCCATAAATATTTAAACAGCCTTGGAAAAAACACAGAGATTGAAAGCTTACCATCTAACGACCCATAGACCATCTGTTAAACAAGTTCTTGTTTAGTTTGTTCCAATTCGATGAATGAGCTTAGTTCTTTTACGATTGTTTAAAAAAAAACACTTAAAAACATTTAAAAGCAGTGCTTGGACTTCTGTGACATCGGTCTGAAAGGTCTTTAAAGTCCTTTGTGTAAAAAAATAGCAGTTTCCTGATATAATAAACGCAAGATTTGGCAGTTTGACTTAATTTGTTTTGCTAGTTGGAAACGATCGATACCTGGCCAATCGATATTCGCGCGATACCAGAAGTTCGCGTGTTTTTTTATCGACGCAGCTAAAAAAAACCCAGCCATATAATAAACGATTTACTAACCTCGCTTGCTCGGTCTTAACAAGAAAATATCAGACCTCGTTCTTTTTTGTACGGACCTCGCTGCGCTCGGTCCGTACTGTTAAGACCTCGGTCTGATATTTTCCCGTACAGACCTCGCGCTCGGTTAATATCATGCTCCTTTAATATCATGCTCGACAAAGACCGGTTTAAAAGTTCATATGTTTATCCGTCTTTAGGTGCAATCTTGACAAAAACAATGTCATTTCAAGCATTCCGTCTTCGTATGCAAAACGCAGTAAAAAATCCTCGGCACCCACCCTCAATCAACCCGATTGTTTTTTTCTACAAAATATATGAGAAATGAAGGTTCCTTTCTTATTTACATATATCATAACTGGATGACAAAAAAACACGAATTAAGAACTCCTTATTGTATAATTTACCGTAAGTCTTTCTTTAATTTTAATCAAATACACGTAAGCACGAGCAATTACTTCCTATTCTTTACAACAATACAATCCCTTGTAAGTGAAAACAAGACATTATAAAATAGCTGTTATACCACGCTTTATGAGTGTTTGAGGGTGCGTGCATTATGACAGCTTACATCACGGGAGAGTATTTGTATTAATTTAAAAAAAGAAAAAACTTGCTTGCTGTGCTGAGTGAATTAATAAAATACCTGTGGATTGTCAGAATACTCGAGAAGTGTAGAAAAGTACTCCTTTACGCGTTGTGCTTGTCCTAATACTTCTCTCGTGTTCTGATATTTCCACGTGCTTTATGACTGCACACAGCACGCGTGTGCGTTTTCTATTTCTTCAAAAAAATTCCCTGCACAAACGTCACTCTTTTTCTTCCAAAACTGCGGGATTTTTAAAATCAATGACGCACTTAAAATACCTTGTTTGCAAACCGGCATCTTATTCGCCGAGCAGTGTGGTAAAGAGGTTTTCCTTGATCCGTGATTCAGCCTTTTTTGGACCGCTCCATTTGGCGAAATAACTTTGCCGTAAAAACGAGTATTCAGGTTTGTGTAATCAAACTTCAGAATTCATGAACGAAAAATAAAACGTAACGTTTATTAATTGATCAAACATTTATTTTTTCTTTATTTCCAAAAAGTGATAACTAATCAGAACCTAGTGATTAAGAACCTGATAGACTAAGATTTTTCATTTAGACCCTCTTAACATATTATTTCTTTACTTTTCTATTCATTTCATAAACACAAGCCAGTCAAAATGTTTAAGGAAGTGCATCATTGGGTTCAGAATCGCTTTCAAGGATATCTTATCTCGATTTTTGCGTTTCGTGGTTAAATGATGAAAGAAGCGTGAAAACATCCCAGTACCTTGTAAAAGAACTTTATCAATACTTCGATCTCCGATTGGCTGTTTGCCAAGGAATGTATCTATTATTGTTTGCCAGGAATTTATCTCCTGCTCATTATAGCATTTTCAACCCAAGAGGCAAAACTGAAAATGGTGCCTTTTTGCCTTTCTGTCAAAGTTTATAGAGCATTTTCCAGCTTCTTTTAACCGTAGTTTACGTGTAAAGGAAAAATCTCGCTGCTATGTAAGATTAAACTAATACAACATTTCTTTGAAATTTGACGTCATTAAAATCTAATTTTTGATTGGCTCTTCGACTCTTCCACTGTTTTTCAATTACTCATAATGCGTATTCGACAAAGAAAAATGCGTAGCATTCTCAATAAGGCGATGTCGTGACCTATTTTTGCTATATCGAGGTATGAAATAATACAAACATGCCATAATCATAACGAACAGGCGTGTGAACCACAAAATCGTAATCATAGTCATAATCATTACGAATAAGCGTGTGAACCAAAAAATCGTAATCATAGTCATAACCATAACGAACAGGTGTGTGAACCACAAAATAGTAATCATAGTCATAACCATAACGAACAGGCGTGTGAACCACAAAATAGTAATCATAGTCATAAATATATACTTTATTGGGGTTTAAAGTGATATTTTGTTCGCGCTAGAGCGCTTTGAATACAAGTCTAATGATGGAGGTATGAAAAATATGCAGTCTATTCAACCAAACAAGCGATAACTTTTAAACGGAAATAAAAACAAAAAATCGGAGAAATGGTTTTGAAGTTCAATTATGTGGGATGATTTTCCTCAAGTCTCATAAAAATCCATGAAAATCCTTTTGACCTGGAACTCGAAACGCACAGTCACGTATGCGGAATTTGGTCTCCAAGAAATCAGCCAAAACTTTGGAGTGGTGTGGCCCGTGTGTTTGCTTAGGGGATTAAGCAGCAGGATACTTTAGACCAGGAACAAAAGTTGAAATTACAGATGTTAACCAGGTCACTTTACCTTCGGCCGCGAAAGAAGCACTTTTGGCGGGAACTCATCGAAGTACTAGCTAATCAGTGACATTGCCATTCAAAAGGTATATTTTACTGCTACAGACGGACCGACTCTAAGGTGAGATGTTGAAGAATAAAATTAGTTGATGTTACAAACTGAACATAGGATAAAATATATATACAACCGAAGGATTGTTTAAATAAATTCGATGTTAGGACGATGCCGCCAAAGGTCAATAAGTAATACACTGTTGACAGATACACATCAACACTTACGGGACTCAACAATAGTTTTTTTGTTATAACTTCTTTTAAAAATAATTTTTTGAGAATTTTTTTTTTTGATTATGAAAGAAAAAAACATTCCTTTTAAGAAAATGTTAAAATTTAAAAAATGCCATTCTGAAGCAATTTGGGGTATCCTGTATCCTTAAGCAGAAATGTCAGAAATTAGCGGGAAGACAAATAGTGGCGAAATATTTGGATAAGCAGCTAAACAAAATAATTACTTGCGTTCCAGGAGCGTGTTAATACCTATGTGTAGATTATTGTCGTTAAGAATATAACTACGATTAATATGCCTTGAACTATGTGTTTCTTAATAGCCAGCCGATGTGTTTCTTAATAGCCAGCTTACGGGAAGCCAGTTAACTGTTTATGGAACACTAGTCTAAAGTCTAAAAACACGTTTTCCCTGGTTATGTTATGTTGTTTTGTTTCCATTCATCTACTCGAAAGACTTGGGCAATGGCTGCACAATCAATCCATCAATCCATCAATCCATCAATCCATCAATCCATCAATCCATCAATCCATCAATCCATCAATCCATCAATCCATCAATCCATCAATCCATCAATCCATCAATCCATCAATCCATCAATCCATCAATCCATCAATCCATCAATCCATCAATCCATCAATCCATCAATCCATCAATCCATTTATTTATGTTAAAACGTGGGATGAATTACAACGACAATTCTTTTTGCTGTTAGTTTTTTGATCAATCCATCAATTTGTTTTAGCTGAAAAATAATTTTAATGCCCATGTTTAAGAAGATCAAGCAATTTTTTTCTAGAAAACTTATTAGGGACATTGTAAAACTAGTTCTTTCTGCAAAAACTATATGTCAGGTTGATATCAAGCAAAGAATTTCAAATTTAGAAAGTTTTTTCCTGATACTAAAACAGCGTTTATTCTACTTTCAGATTTCGAAAACCAGTGTGTACTTACTGTCAACGATTTTATTAGTATAGCTTATGATTTAGAAATTGGGATTCCTGTTGTGCCACATCTTTTCTATAGACGTGCGTACAGACGGATAAATTGATAGATGGGTTTTAAAAACACAAGATAAAACAACTGATGTAAACGTCAAAACGTAAATGTAAATAAAAAAATGACGTTAAAAAATTCGATGGAAGGTTGGGAAAAAGGGTGAATAGATAACCATCATATCTACTGACCTAGCTTCTTGAGTCCATATACTTCCACACGTAGTACCTTCCAGCCACTAGGCTGCGTTGGTATAAACCTTATAAATCTGGCGTCAACTGGACTGTCTAGGACATTCTTCTTTACAGTATACCAGTCCATATTACCAGGAAAAAGCTGATGAAAAAGAAAAGTACAATGTAAGTGCTAAATGAATAATTGATAAATAATAGGTATTGAAGAAGATGTTTTCCTTTCCTATTTATGCCCTCTTGCTGAGATATATTTAGACGGTGACCCGTCACTCGTGACGTTTCAATAGGTTTTTGATAGAACTTCCCTCCGAATAGATAGATAGATAGATAGATAGATAGATAGATAGATAGATAGATAGATAGATAGATAGATAGATAGATAGATAGATAGATAGATAGATAGATAGATAGATAGATAGATAGATAGATAGATAGATAGATAGATAGATAGATAGATAGATAGATAGATAGATAGATAGATAGATAGATAGATAGATAGATAGATAGATAGATAGATAGATAGATAGATAGATAGATAGATAGATAGATAGATAGATAGATAGATAGATAGATAGATAGATAGATAGATAGATAGATAGATAGATAGATAGATAGATAGATAGATAGATAGATAGATAGATAGATAGATAGATAGATAGATAGATAGATAGATAGATAGATAGATAGATAGATAGATAGATAGATAGATAGATAGATAGATAGATAGATAGATAGATAGATAGATAGATAGATAGATAGATAGATAGATAGATAGATAGATAGATAGATAGATAGATAGATAGATAGATAGATAGATAGATAGATAGATAGATAGATAGATAGATAGATAGATAGATAGATAGATAGATAGATAGATAGATAGATAGATAGATAGATAGATAGATAGATAGATAGATAGATAGATAGATAGATAGATAGATAGATAGATAGATAGATAGATAGATAGATAGATAGATAGATAGATAGATAGATAGATAGATAGATAGATAGATAGATAGATAGATAGATAGATAGATAGATAGATAGATAGATAGATAGATAGATAGATAGATAGATAGATAGATAGATAGATAGATAGATAGATAGATAGATAGATAGATAGATAGATAGATAGATAGATAGATAGATAGATAGATAGATAGATAGATAGATAGATAGATAGATAGATAGATAGATAGATAGATAGATAGATAGATAGATAGATAGATAGATAGATAGATAGATAGATAGATAGATAGATAGATAGATAGATAGATAGATAGATAGATAGATAGATAGATAGATAGATAGATAGATAGATAGATAGATAGATAGATAGATAGATAGATAGATAGATAGATAGATAGATAGATAGATAGATAGATAGATAGATAGATAGATAGATAGATAGATAGATAGATAGATAGATAGATAGATAGATAGATAGATAGATAGATAGATAGATAGATAGATAGATAGATAGATAGATAGATAGATAGATAGATAGATAGATAGATAGATAGATAGATAGATAGATAGATAGATAGATAGATATATAGATAGATAGATAGATAGATAGATAGATAGATAGATAGATAGATAGATAGATAGATAGATAGATAGATAGATAGATAGATAGATAGATAGATAGATAGATAGATAGATAGATAGATAGATAGATAGATAGATAGATAGATAACTTTATTGGCATGACCTATGGATTTACAGGTATTGCTAAAGTATTGTGATATAACATAAACTCTATAGATAATTACAAATTGATTGAATTACAATAGTTGACTAAAAATATATCAATATGATTTTGCTTTTGAACTTCAAACTAATCATATTTATCATGAATAAATTCTGATAAATTTATATTATTTTTTAACATCATTTTGCGTTTTCCTATTTCTAAGTTCAAAAGCTTTCAAAATGAATTTAGACACATAATAAAGAGCTTGATTTTTAGAATTTAGTAAAGTTGAAATATCTAAAGATAGATAGATAGATAGATAGATAGATAGATAGATAGATAGATAGATAGATAGATAGATAGATAGATAGATAGATAGATAGATAGATAGATAGATAGATAGATAGATAGATAGATAGATAGATAGATAGATAGATAGATAGATAGATAGATAGATAGATAGATAGATAGATAGATAGATAGATAGATAGATAGATAGATAGATAGATAGATAGATAACTTTATTGGCATGACCTATGGATTTACAGGTATTGCTAAAGTATTGTGATATAACATAAACTCTATAGATAATTACAAATTGATTGAATTACAATAGTTGACTAAAAATATATCAATATGATTTTGCTTTTGAACTTCAAACTAATCATATTTATCATGAATAAATTCTGATAAATTTATATTATTTTTTAACATCATTTTGCGTTTTCCTATTTCTAAGTTCAAAAGCTTTCAAAATGAATTTAGACACATAATAAAGAGCTTGATTTTTAGAATTTAGTAAAGTTGAAATATCTAAATTATTTATATATATTAGTTCAGTCAACTTGTTGCATAGATTTGATCGTAAATTTGAATACAGAGAACATTTTAATAGCATATGTTCTTCTGTTTGATTTGATTATGATTACAAAAGATGCAAAGTCTCTGTTCGACCTCCACCCTTTGTTTTCCATATCTTCCTGTCTCTATAGCTAATTTATGATTACTAATTCTTAATTTTGTGAAACATCTTCGTTGATCAAAGTTTTGTATAGTATTTAAGTAATCTTCTGTTTCATAGGTTTTCTTTATTGAATTATATACTTCTAATTTTCTTGATTTTACTAAATTAGATTTCCAAGCCTTAATATAATGTTTTTTCATTAATTCGTTTTATTGTTAGATAGATAGATAGACAGATAGATAGATAGATAGATAGATAGATAGATAGATTTTATTTACAGAGATTATGAAATCGAACTATAACTATAAAAATATATATATGAACTACATCTCCAAGAAAGTAATGAATAGAATGAATGAATGAATAGTTGAGGTTAAACCAGCCGAAGTCTTACAAGAAGCCATTTAATTGTTTATTGACAAATAGGCAAATAAGTCCAAATCCAGGCTTTCCCAGATTATCGATGCTGTGTGTGTTTTTGGGTAGAAATTACTATTTTGTTGCGGGAAGAGCACTTTTGAATCTAACACGAACTGCATCGACTTATTACGGAAATAATATGGCTCACTGCAGATTTTTAAGTGACTTATGAGTATTGCTCTTTTAATATAAAGAAAAGTATTATTGATCGTGGAAATGTAATAAAGAAATGATACTTATTCGTTTGTCTCACGATTGAGAGTCATTTGTAGGATACCGCTCGTCGGATCATCTGCGCTGTGGTTGGATGGTCGGTTTGTGTTCTGATTGGATGTTTTATGGTTGAGTCTAAAGGAATAAGTATCATTTCTTTGTTGTTGTTTTCATCTAAATTGTAAATTATTTGAATTTAAGGAATACATTTGTTCTTTTTTGGAATTAAGTAGTTATAAAATTATGTTTAAGGTGACTGACTACTTTTGAACGTTCAATTTGAGCCTACGATGTGCGTGCGCACAAAAATCGCTCAAAACCGAATAATAACTATCAAAATTCTGTCAGAATTTTATTGAGGAACCATACACGATTTGAACTTCAACAAGGCAAAAACCCCGAATTTTTCACGGGACTACTTTTCTTTGAATTTCCTAAAACAAAAGGTAAAATCAATCTTTAGAGAAAGTTTGAAAAAAACGTAACTATTAAAACTTATAAAAAAAAGCGTTTTATGTGTTTTTGTTTTCTTCATTTGAGTACGATTATTGGTTGATTGAGCTCACACGAGCTAAATTTTTAGCTTATTTTTAACACTTTGTTCGAAGTTTTTTAATTAATCTTCACAAATAATGTTTAAAGTAGATGTCCAGAGAAAATTGCTTCCAGAGCTTCTTTAATTTTTGAGTTATGAGTTTTTGTGTGCGAAGCTTAATTTCCGCCATTTTTCTTTCAAAATCTTGTCAAGATGGTCATATTCAAAATTCATTATCTACAAAACGAGCTTGGGACACCCCATTTTTCTTTTTTCATTTTTTGAATCAGCGTTACATTTTATGTAAAATATCTTTCTAAGAACATTTTGTAAATATTCCTTGCTTAAGTAGTCAGTCACCTTTAGGGAAAAAATCAAAGCTGTTATCTCATTGCTTATCGTGTTTGTAAAAAATTGTGTTTTGCTTCCTTTAACTACGACTTTAAAATTTTGTTTGCTTGAAATATGTAGGGACGAGACTCTGAAAATTAACTTTGTGAGGTGTGATCTTATCATGCAATCCTTGAAAAAAATGTTTTTCGTGGATCAAAAGGTCGCAATCATGTCATTATTTTTAACTTTACTAAATAAATTTTTATCAGATTTCTCAAGTAGTGATACCTGTCATAAGGTTCACTACAATACCGTCTCTTATGGCATCTATTTAATTAACACTGAATAGTAGAAAGGCCTGATGAGCTGACCCCTAATACAGAGATAGCATACGTAACCTTAGGTATTACTAAAGATGATATTTCTTACTAAGCACTTATTAGCTTCTTTCAGCGTCCATTGAACGTGTGACGAAAATTACAATCAGACTGTAGAATAACCCCTAAAAGCTTTAGCTCAGTAACTTGTCGGATACCCTCAACTGGTTCATAATTAACACTATTTGAATGGGACCGAGGGAAACAGTGTGTTTTGTGGTCCCGAGACGACAATGTTTCCCGGGGTTCAAGTCAAAAAGTGTTTTGTTATATGCCAAGGGTCAAAGAACGCAACAAAATTATTCAATTTTTTGATTACTTGACATTAAAAACTCAGAAAAACTCTTACGTTTCCGGTGAATTCACTTCCGGTTTTGTTATTTCCCGGGAAATAACATATTATTACTTGCTGAGAGCCGTTGCCAGGGAATCATCGAAACTTGTTCACGTTCCTGTGATACCCTTTCGTCCAATCAGAGTACGAAAAATATGAACTTTGACACTAGGTGTATAAGAATTTTAATTAAAATTAAAATAGTACTATTAAAATAGTACGTCCTTGTTTCCTAATATTGAATTAATTGCATTTCTTAGGGTTAGAACTCATATAGTTAGTTTCTGACCAGTTTAAAAAAATATCTAACCGTTTCCCAAGATAAATCCGATGTATTATTTACTGACACTTGCAAAGTGGTATCATCTGCATATTTACATAAAGAAACTTTGGGGTTATTTCTGATTATAAAAGTCATTAAAAAATAATACGAACAAATAGGGACCTTTGACATTCCCGTGGGTGGTACCCTTATTGAGGCATGGAACGGGGGTCAAAACCGGTATTTAACCATGGTGATCATGGGGAATTAAACTACCGATAATAGCGGAGCTCCCGCGCCGGCCCAAGGCCCTCGCGAATGGAGCACCATACTTAAGAAAAAATGGTAATCAATCGAGTTGATTTTTCATGGATTGATTACGTCATTCTATTGTCCAATCATACATACATACACATACATACGTACGTACGTTAATACATACATACGTCCGTCCGTGTACCACTATACACAGGGTTCCCGTACGCTTTGCTTACTCACAAATGCACAGAAAAATTGCAACAATGTTGTCAAAGATGGATCAAGAAGTATTTTTTTCTTATTTTTGCAATGCCAAAAATACGTTTAATCGAAGTCATGTCTGTCTTTAAGTGAACGAAAGCATTTTTTCGACTTTAGCGACTTGCTAAAGGAGATTTAGCGAGGGAAGATTCTTAATCTTACGACGAAGTTTCGTGACAGTTCCGTAGAAAACACTTCATAGAAGGTGAATTACTTAATGTTAACTAATATTTCGTAAACAATCGACAAAAAAATTGTAAACTAGCTGCAGAAACTCTTGACAAGCCAAGGACGTTGATTCGGCAAACATTGTCAGAAAAACTAAGATAGTTTGTCGTTTTTTCTGTAGTTTACATTTTTATCATCTTATTTTTTATTACTTGTTTAATATATCTCTAACGGATGGCCTTGAATATGCCTACAAACTCAATAATAAACATGGAACTTCACATAGATTCAAGATGGCTCTCAACATGACTGCTTACTCCCAGAACACAGGGATCCCGCGATAAGCACAGGGAACCCAGAACACTATATCCCTCCCTTTGCCAAATAAAAGATGTTTACAACATAATGAGGGACATGTTAAATGTTCCTTTCTCAAATAGAGTGTTCGTAACTGTGATACATATACTACACTAAAACGTTTCTTTTGAACTGGAGCTCTGTCATCTGCACTTAGTACCCAAATTTGTCGGGTGGTTTTCCTTTGTTACATCTTTCGGACCTTCTCAGCCCTACTTCTACTTCTTCTGCATCAGTCGATTCTGTAGGTTGTTGCAACTCGCTTGACTGGGTGTCCTTCACTTCCTTGTCATCTGTTCCATCAGCTGAAGTCGACTCTTCAAATGTCCTCAGGTGTGAAGAATTCCTCTTGTAGCAAACTCCCTCATCAGATGTAATAGTAACTTGTGAACCTTTAACATCAACAACCTCATAGGGAGTGTGTTCAAAGTTCATCGTAGTCTTGGATGTCTTCTTTTGCTGTAGCAGAACCTTGTCGCTGATCTTTATGTCTGAAACGTTTGCATGTGCTTTGTAGTCTGCATACTCCTTTCCTTTCTGTTTAAGGAGCGAATCTCTGTCACCGGATTCACCATCATATCTTTCTAGAGTCAATAACTCTGGTATCCTTGTGCGAATGCGTCTTCCGAACAGCATCTCATCAGGTGACTTGCCTATGGTACAGTGGGGTGTTGTGCGGTAAGCTGTCACAAATTCATTCAGCCCACACTCTAGATCACATTCTTCTTTAGAATGTGCAATCCAGATTGCTTTGTTCAGGTTTCTCATTTGTCGTTCGATCTCAGCATTTGCTTGTGGCCATAAAGGAGTTATGTGCCTTAGATGAATCCCCCTTTCACTGCAAAATTCTTCTAACTGAGACGATGCAAGATTTGGCGCATTGTCTGTGGTCATTTCAAACGGTAAGTCATGTGTCAGGAACGTCTTGTCGAGCGACTTGATGATTCTGCTTGAAGTAATTGTACTTAGGATGTCAAACTATATCCATCTACTGTAATAGTCAATCACAGCTAGGATATAAATGTTGTTGCCTATGGGACCTAGAAGGTCGCAAGCAATAACCTCCCATGGTGAACTTGGTAAATTTGTTCTCATGATAGGTTCAGGTTTTGACGGAATTTGCGTTACTTGGCAGCCATGACACGTACGACAGACTCTTTCTGCTTCTTTATCAATGTTTGGTCACCAAACTTTAGATCGTAATCACTCTTTCGTCTTAACAATTCCTTGGTGACCACGGTGAGCTAGGTTCAAGATGCTTTTCTGCAAGGATTTTGGGATTACTAGTCTTGTTCCTCTAACAACAAGCTTTCCGAGAACACAAAGTTCCTGTCTGACTGATCTGTATGATACATCTACTGTCTCCCATTCACTGTTAGTAATGATACACTTTCTTACAACTGTTAACTCAGGGTTGGTCTTCGACTCTCTCTCTACGTCTTGGATTGTTATGGCATTAGGTACAGCACTTCTTGCAACAAAGCGAACATACTCTTCTGCATCATCAGTTACTCTGGTCTGACTCAACGATAGTCTTCATAAAGCGTCGGCAATGTTTTCAGCTCCTGGTCTTTGCTTGACGGGGAAATCATAGGATTGTAGTCTCAACCCCCATCTTTGAATCCTTGCTGACGGCCTCGAGTTACATGAGTAAATGACTTCCAATGGCTTGTGGTCAGTGATGAGCTCAAATGTTGTTCCGTAGAGATACATGTGAAAATGCTCACATGCCCATACTAGAGCAAGAGCTTCCTTTTCAGTCTGGCTATACCTTCGTTCCACTCCTGTAAGAGCCCTACTTGCATAGCTGACAACTTGCTCCTCACCATACTGCTCCTGAATTAAGACGGCACCAATGCCTACAAGGCTGGCATCTGCCACAATCTTGGTCTTTGCATTTTTATCGAAGTACACCAGTGTTTGTGAATGTGCTAGTTGGGTCTTCAACCTGTTAAAGGCCTCCTCATGAGCTTCCTTCCACTCGAATTTCACATATTTTTTTGTAAATTGCCTTAATGGTTCAGCTGTGGTTGATAGATCGGGGATAAACTTTGCACTGAAATTGACGAGACCAAGGAAGCTTCTGACTTCTGATGCAGATTCTGGTCGTCTTGCACTCTTAATAGCTTCCACCTTAGTGCTGGTTGGACCGATACCTCGCTCAGTCAAGAGGTATCCCATGAACGTGATTTCTATCATTCGAAACTGACATTTTTCTGGGTTGAGAGTTATGTTCTTCTCTTTAAAGGTTTGAAGAAGTTTTTCGAGTCGTGCGTCGTGTTCAGACTGATCCTTACCATGCACAATGATGTCATCTGATATTTTATGTGCTCCCGAGCAGTCACGAATCGCATCTCCGATATGGTACTGATAGTATGCAGCAGCATTGTTCATGCCAAAGATTAAGCGGGTGTAGCGGTAATGAGCCTTATGTGTAACTGTGGTAGTGATGTCTCTTGACTCTTCATCCAGCTCTAACTGATGATACCCCCACTTAAGGTCCAGTTTGGAGAACACTTTGCTGCTGTTTATTTCATGGAGGATGTCGTCAACTGTAGGAATGGGAAACTTTTCTCGGATGATCGCCTCGTTAGCTCTCCTCATGTCTGTGCAGAGTCGTATGTCACCATTGGACTTAGGTACAACAACAAGCGGACTTGCCCACTTAGCTGGTCCTTCGACTTTCTCTATTATCCCCTTTTCCTCCAGTTCCTGTAGTTTGTCTTCAACCTTGGATTGTAGACCATAGGGGATCTTCCTAATTTTCTGCGCAATTGGTTTGATCTCCGGGTTAATGTTAATTTTCAGCTTTCTGTCCTTGAGTTTTCCTACCCCTTCAAAGCATGTACTGTATGTGGATATCATTATTTTCCTAAAGGAAGAGTCATCTTCAAGGTAATTCACATCTGGAGATCTCAGTTGAGGGCCAATCTTCAGAACATTCAACTTGAGGGATGTATTCTTTCCTAGTATCGACCTGGCAGATCCCTCTATGACCAAGAACTCAGTATTTGGGATGGTTATACCTTGATACGTAACATCAGTAACACATTTTCCAGCAACTTTCAGTGGCTTGTCTTGGCCATAAGCAAAGATCTTGGTAGTTGACTTCTCAGATCTACAAACTATTTTATCACGTTTCATCCTCTTCCATGTACTGCGATCAATAATGTTGCATGTTGAACCAGAGTCAATGAGAAAATCACAAGAGACTCCCCCTACCTTGACATCAATAATTCCATCATTGCTCATGGGGCTATCAGGTTTATCTACGATGAATGTATACTCCTCATCGTCTACCATCTGTTCTGCCTCATCTGTGAGAGTGACACTGTTAACTCTTTTGGAATCTTTCTAGGGCGTTTTGGTCTTACACATGCTTGCATAGTGGCCAATCTTTGAGCATTTATTGCATTTCCGGTTCTTGTCAGGGCATGATGGTGAATTAGCAAGGTGATCTGGTTTGCACATCTGTGGCATTTGATAATGGCACTTTTCCCTTGCTTGCTTTGATACTTAGGGTTTTCTCTATTACTGTTGGCATTAACTTCATTCCTTTTATTATCAGAGGACATGTCATTATTGATCTTGCTGGCCTGAAAGTATGAGGCTTCGGGTGCCCGTGAGACTTCTTGAAGTTTTTTCAGAGTTAAAGTATGACCCTTATCAAGCAACTTCTTACGCAAATTCGTTGAATTGCATGCATCAATCACTTGATCTCTAATAAATTCGTCACACGAATCTCCATAGTTACATGTCAGAGCCTTTTGCTTCAATCTTGTAATGAATTGATCAACGGTTTCATTTTCTTTCTGAGACATTCGTCTGAACATATGTCTTTCAAAGGGAACATTCACAGCTGGGCTGAAATAAGCATCTAAGGCGGATACGGATATGGCTATATGAACAACTCTATTAACAAAAAGTGATAATCCATGTTTATGACTTTGTTATTATCCTCACTTATATACCAATAGAATAAACAACACAAACGTATTCCAGAACAGCGTTATTAACAGTAAGACAGCAAACAGTTTTCAGACAGTAAAAATCAAAAGTGTTGATACACTACCTCATAATGCTGGAAAAATTAAGCATGCAGTGTAAGAAAAAGCGCTTTAAAAATTGTATATAAACTAAATCCTCCCCTCCCCCATTCAGTGTTGTTCCTTGAGAATGTGGCTAGCTCACGGTACCCAACTTTGGCTATTTAGACAACATTGCAAGGGGAGGGGAGGGGAGGGGAGGAGAGGGGGAGCGTACAGTGGATATCAGTCATTTCACGCAGCCAATTTGGAGAGCATTATAGGGGTAGTGTATCAAGACATTTCGATTTTTACTGTAGGCACTGTACTTGTGGCATCTCCATTTGGGTCGAATTTCGGTAGGTCTCCCATTACTTCCAACGATGTCGCCATATGCCCGTATTTTCGTTGACTGAAAATCAGAATTTAATCCACTTTAATCGGCCTTATCACAGGCTCCAGTTGTTCCTTTTTTTTTGTTAAAGAAAAGTCCTTGGTTTACCTCGTCGCCAGTTTAAATATATCTCTAACGGATGGCCTTGAATATGCCTACAAACTCAATAATAAACATGGAACTTCACATAGATTCAAGATGGCTCTCAACATGACCGCTTACTCCCAGAACACAGGGATCCCGCGATAAGCACAGGGAACCCAGAACACTATAACTTGTGAACCAGAAAAGCGATATTTGAGGCTTTGAAGTTTTGTTTTTGATCCCATTTCAAGAATAAAGGCTAAGAGTTAGTAAAAAGACTTTAGATTAGTTCTTTGAAAAAATATATTTGACGGCCAGCGAGCCTCACGCGAGGAATTCTGATGTCAAAACAAGATTCAATATTTCATGATTATATGGATATTTAGACATTTTTATAGATGATTTATTTTAATGTTGAATGAAAGATGAAAAAGGAATACATATTACACCAAATATTTGCTATTTATCGGGCTTTTCCAGCTATTATTATTAATCGCAATTGCAATCGCAAAAAGGATGAGCTTCGTTTTTTTTATGAATGAGCTTATGTTTTTGTAAGATATTTCGCTCAATAATAAAGTTAAGAAAAAATCTGAAAAAAAATTTCCAAAGACCAATTACTAACAAAGAAAATTATTATCTTGCATTAATGAATATGTCTCTTGTTGCATGTGATTATTAATACACAATCGCAAAAACAATGAGCTTGGTTTTTTTTATGGATAAGCTTATGTTTTTGTAAGATATTTCGCTCGATAATAAAGTTAAGAAAAAATCTGAAAAAAAATTTCCAAAGACCAATTACTAACAAAGAAAATTATTATCTTGCATTAATGAATATGTCTCTTGTTGCATGTGATTATTAATACACAATCGCAAAAACAATGAGCTTGGTTTTTTTTATGGATAAGCTTATGTTTTTGTAAGATATTTCGCTCGATAATAAAGTTAAGAATAAATCTGAAAAAAAACTTTTCAAAGACCAATTACTAACAAAGAAAATTATTATCTTGCATTAATGAATATGTCTCGTGTTGCATGTGATTATTATCACACAATCGCAAAAAATGATGAGCTTGGTTTTTTTTATGGATAAGCTTATGTTTTTGTAAGATATTTCGCTCGATAATAAAGTTAAAAATAAATCTGAAAAAAACTTTTCAAAGACCAACTTACTAACAATTAATTACTGACGGTGATCGTATCCGCGACCATCTTTATGATATTCGTAAGAACGATCAGACCAAACCAGTTTCCCGCCATTTCGATTTAAATAATCATTCACTTTCCGACTTCATTGTTTTCGGTTTGTCTTTGGTTAGCGGCAACAATGATTGTCGCAAAACCAAAGAGATGCGGCTCATTCACCTATTGGGTACTTATAATCCCAATGGGATGAATGAACGCTTCGCGTTTAATTAATCTATTCTTTTGTCTTTTTATTATTTCTTATTGTTTTTTTCTTGTAACCTTGCCTACCTTGCTCTCATTGATTATCTATTTTCTATATTTATCATATATACACTACCTTCCACTCTTATTCTCTCTTTTACTCCGACGAAGGACTAGCGTCCGAAACGTCAGTAAGTGATCTCTCTTTTTTTTTTACGGTGTAAAATTTAACTTTTTATCCATACTGTTTCATTAGAAATACCGACACAGCCCACACTAGCTTACCGCTAGTTATCATCTCTTTACTAACAAAGAAAATTATTATCTTGCATTATGAATATGTCTCTTGTTGCATGTGAAGTTCAAGTAAATGTAAGCTTAAGCTTATCAGTAATATTTTTTCGACAAATTTCAGTGTAGTTCACTTTTCACCCAAAAAAATCTCATAACTTTACATTTGCTGAATGAAATCCTTTGTTCTATACATATATGTGTTCATATATTCTATAATCTATAATTTTTTTTTTTCGAATTGAAAAGTTTTCTAATGCTTTTGAAGGCTTAAAATAATGTTTTTTCCTTCTGGGTTCGGGTAAAGAAGTGGTAACGCTGTTACCGGCGTTATGCCGCGTCACACAATTGTCACGTTTTTAGCACTATACTATTTATGGGAGCTCCGCTTTTAGGCAGTACCTAAATCTCTATATTAGGTCCGTTTGCACCATGACACAGAGAGACCAAACGACAAGTTTGCAACATAAACAAATTAAGATCAAAATAGCGGAGGGTATTCAAGGTACAAATTCGTGTAATGTATAAGTCGAGTTTAGGAACGAATTCGTTACCTTAATAATTCAACACTACTCCTTAACTTTTTTTTGAACGTACACATTGATCACATCTGTGGTAAAGCCAGCAAGCGTCTGTACGCCTTGAGAACACTTAAACGAAGCAGGGTCATTTCTGATGACCTGAGTTCTGAGTACTGTGGTTTCATTCGTCCTATACTTCAACATGCATCGCCCGTCTGGCTTTCCTCACTCACATCCACCCTGAATGACCGTTTAGAGCAAATACAGCGAAGAGCGACAAAAATCATCTTGCCATACCTTTCTTACAGTGAGAGACTCCACAGCCTTGGTCTCCCAACGCTCTCTGAACGGCTCGAATCACTTTGCCGTGCTTTTTATAAATCAATGTTGACAAAAGGAGACAGAATGAACGATATTCTGCCGAAGAAAGTCCAACTGAAGTATTCAACAAGATTTCCCAGAACATTCCCCATTATCAAATGCAACAATAAACGTTTTCAAACTAGTTTCATGCCCTATGCAGTAAGAAAGTGGGATGCTGATCCATAAGTGGAATGTTGTACATATGCACATTTGATTTTTTTATATTTTTATATTGACCTTTTTATATATGTATATTAATATTATCTCTTAGTTTTCTTTTTATATCATTGTAAATTGCCATTCAAGTACCTTAGTAAACTTATTATTATGAAATATTTTTAAAACTTATTATTAAATTTTAACTTTTGATGGAGTTTTATTGTTTCGTTTTGGTTAGAATATCTGCACAGTGCTGCACCATCCTCTTTTACAATTGCAAATCATGCATGCATGGACGACTAAAAAATCAAAATTGTTTTGAGATCGATATACCCTTTGAATTATATTGCATTTTGTTTCTTATTGACTTTTTTGTCAAGTCCTTCCTTGTGAACTGGGCATGATAAAAAAATACTCAAAACAGGTGCTAATGCACCATCCTCTTTTTCAAATGAAATTTATAGACAACTGAAAACTCAAACCTGTTCTCAAGTTCAATATCCCCTTTGAATGGAATTATGATCACTATTGACTATTTTTGATTATGAACTGAGCATGGTCAAAAAATACTCAAAACAGGTTTAACGCACCATCCTCTTTTCCTATTTAAAATCATGGATGACTGAAAACTGAAACCTGTTCTCAAGATCAATGTGCTCTTTGAATTGCATTATGATCACTATTGACTTTTTTTGTTAAGTCCTTTCTGGTGAACGAAGCATGGTCAAGACATACTCAAAACTGGTGAAGGACCAGGAAGGACTATTGACAAAAAAGTCAATAGTGAGCATTATGCAATTCAAAGAGCATATTGATCTTGAAACAGGTTTTAGTTTTCAGTCGTCCATGATTTTGAATGGGAAAAGAGGATGGTGTGTTAGTACTTTTCTTGGGTATTTTTTTGACCATGATCAGTTCGCTCACCATCGAAGATAGTGATCATAATTCCTATCAAGGGGCATATTGATCTTGAGAACCTGTTTTGTATATGGTCTAGTATATGGTATTGTACTTGATATGACATGACATGACATGATTAAGCAATAGAAACTAAGTTCTATGACTCTACCGGTGAAATAGAGCACGCGGGAAGTCGGGAGAAACACGAGAAAAGTTCAAAAATCACTAGCCGGAGGCGACAACTTTGGATCGTGCAAGCTCTACTTCAAAAACAACACTGGATTTTGTCAGATATTTTTGAACTTCTTTTCCACATCTACAACAGAGCAAACCTCACATCCTGGGTAAGTTTTATAGTTTTGTTATTTGAGGGATTGTTTAGGAACCTTTTCATTACATTCCAAAGTGAAACCAGACTGTTTTCGGGCCGTAGCTTTCGTCGCTTTTCGATCTACTGACTGGCTGGAAGTTGCTTCGGCGAAAAATATTTTGGCCATATTTATTCTAGCATTTCTCAAGGTATTTCCTCGACTTTTACTTCTTTTACTCCTTTTCAGAGCACTATTCTAGTTGAAAAGTGTATGTCTTTGATTTAAATTTGACAGAAAGTTTTAGTTTAAGCTTATAAAAAACTGTTCAAGCGTGTTTGTAAACAAGAAAGCCTAGTCAGCAATGTTAGGCAATGCTGCGAATTTCAACCTTTAGGTATATTTTGTGCCTCTTTTGTCATTTTATTTCAAAAAAAAATGTTTCTTGAATGAAAATTCTCTACGAAAGATTAAAACAGTCTTGAAAATCAGAAATTGCCCATTTTTTTCCTGCAGATTTTGGAGTTAAAATGTAGTAAAGAAACTTTGATTTGTGAGCTGTTAATCACAAACCATGTCTTTACCGGTGAAATAGAGCATAGGTTTTGGAGTGAATTAGCCAATGAGAGCGCGCGTACTATCTAAGCTATATTATAATATATGTTATGACAGGACAGGACAGGACAGGACAGGACAGGACAGGACAGGACAGGACAGGACAAGACATGACATGATATGGTATACGATATGATATGTTATGATACCGGCTGTATACGAAAAATTAAGCACCACAAGGATTGTTGTTGTAATTTGAGCGGCCCTCACCCAAGTCTTAAAAGTCATATGATATCAGCTGTACGAAAAAACTAAGTGCAACGAGGATTATTGTTGTAATTCGAGAGGACTTTGCCCAAGTCTTAAAAGTCATATATCTCGGAATAAGAGGAGATGGGTGGCAAAGATTTGCTCTAATTTTTATACATCACGTACACGTTCACGTTCAACTTTTTTCTCTAAATTTTTGAAAATTTGTGTTTTTTGTATTCAGAAGAGACTTGGAGCTAGGACAACTTGGATAAGCATCGAAGCGCACCGTGATTGGTCAGTTCTTGTGTGCAGTGGACGCCTGGATTATATGATGTGATGTGGTGGGGTGTAGTGGTATGTGGTGCGTTGTGATGTGATATAATGTGATGCGGTGTGGTGTGGTGTGCATGATGTGGTATCGTGGTATGACATGACATGACATGACATGACATGACATGACTCTAATACTTAAGCTTAAGCAACTAAGTTGATCAGCACTTGGATTTGTGGAAAAAAATCTGCTTTAATTGTTTGCAATTCGCCAGTAGCTCTGTGATTCAGAATTAAGCCAGGAATTATTTAAAGTCAGTAATTATATAATAGAGATTCTGACATGGTAGAGTACAAACACTAAAAGTGTGCAACGCAAATAGTACTTAATAGTACTAAATATTGCTAAATTGCGGGTTTAGTGGGAGCACTCTAATAGCTTGATATTATTGGTTGAATCAATAAGTTTCCATATTATAGCAGTGCAGCATACTTAAGAAAAAATGATAATCCATCGAGTTGATTTTTCATGGCTTGATTCCGCCAACGCCTTGTCCATACATACATGCATACATACATACATACATACATACATACATACATACATACATACATACATACATACATACATACATACATACATACATACATACATACATACATACATACATACATACTTACATACATACATACGTACATACATACATACATACATACATACATACATACATACATACATACATACATACATACATACATACATACATACATACATACATACCTCCGTCCGTGTACCACTATGCAAAGGTTTCCCGCGCGCTTTGCTTACTCACAAATGTACAGAAAAAATCGCAATAATGTAGTCAAAGTTGGATCAAGAAGTATTTTTTCTTAATTTTTGCAATGCGAAAATAAGTTTAATCGAGGTCATGTCTGTCTTAAAGTGAACAAAATCATTTTTTAGCTAGACTTTATCGACTTGCTAAAGAAGATTTATTGAGGGAAGATTCTTAATCTTACAATGAAGTTTCTTGACTGGAACTTCAGTGAGAGAAAAAATGGCCTGTAGACCAGAAAAACCTGATAATACTGCAAGAATAATATTTCAGTTCCGTAGAAAGCACTTCATAGAATGTAAATTCATCTATGATAACTAATATTTCGCTAAAAATCGACAAAAAATGTGTAAACTAGCTGCAGAAACTCGCACACAAGCTAAGGACGTTGCTTTGACAAAGATTGTCAGAAAAACGTCGATAGTTTGTTGTTTTTACTGCATTTTAGATTTTTATCATCTTTTTCTTAAATACTCGTGAACCAAAAAAGCGATATTTGAAGCTTTGAATTTTTATTTTTGATCCCATTTCAAGAAAAAAGGCTAAGACTTAGTAAAAAAGACTTAGTTCTTTGAAAAAATATATTTGAAGACCAGCGCACGAGCCTCAGGCGAGGAATTCTGATGTCAAAACAAGATTCCATATTTCATAATCATATGGATATTTTGAAATTTTTTGACATAATTTATTTTATGTTGAATGAAATATGAAAAAGGAATACAGGTATTATTATTACACAATCGCAAAAATGATGAGCTTGCTTTTTTTATTGATAAGCATATGTTTTTGTAAGATATTTCGCACGATAATAAAGTTAAGAATAAATCTGAAAAAAACAACTTTTCAAAGACCAACTTACTAACAAATAAAATTATTATCTTGCATTAATAAATATGACTCTTGTTATATGTGAAGTTTAAGTGAATGTAAGCTTAAGCTTATAATATTTTTCGACAATCAGTGTAGTTCACTTTCTACTTAAAAAACTTATAACTTAAGATTTGCTGAATAAAATCCTTTGTTCTATACATAATGGGAAGTTCTTTCACATCGCGCATCTCAAAGCGCTTTACAATTTTTGACCAGTGAAGGACTTTACGGGCTGCATATGAAGGCGCTATTAGCAGCCGTGCAGCTTACAATCATTAGTGAATTGTTAGTAATTAGTGTTATGCCTCCAAATTGTAATAGGCTGTTAAACCGGGAGACAATCCCGTACTCTTACACGAACAATTCAACATGTTCTTTTATGTCCACCATTTACAGGTTAAGGAAGGGTTAGAAGACAGGGCCTACGGTTTAAAGTCCTTATTCGAGAAGACTTCAAAGTCTAACCATTTGTAGACGTGATTACAAAGGCAGCACTTTCTCCTCAGTTATTTTAAGACCCTGAGTGTTGGTCCGGCCGGGACTCCAACCACGACCTCCCGCACAACAGACCGACGCTCTTACCAACTGAGCTAACCGGGTGGCGGTTATTCATATGTTCTACAATCTATAATAATTTTTCTTCGAATTCAAAAGTTTTCTAATGCTTTTGAAGGCTTGAAATAATGGTTTTTCCTTTAGTTTTTCTTTCTGGGTTCTGGTAAAATCAAAAGAAGTGGTAACGCTGTAACCGGCGTTATGCCGCGTCACACAATTGTCACGTTTTTAACACTATATATACTATTTATGGGAGCTCCGCTTTTGGGCAGTGCCTAAATCTATATTTAATAAGACTTAAATAGGGTGCGATATGAAATAACTAAATTTCCAGTTTCTAGTTTACCTTGAAGTGGTTTCGTATACTTTATGAATTAATGCTTCCTATTTATCTTTATTCTTTATCAAAAGGATAACGACCCTAAATGTGTAATTTAAAGCTTTTCTGCTGAGTTTTCACTTTGAACTTATTTATAAGTTGTTGCTAGGTTTGATACGCTTAACCTATTAAGCTTAATATATCAGATGGTATCGATCACTCCTGAGATTCTTGCAAGCAAAGGAACTCTAGCTATCACAACATAGACATAATGCGGAATTCTGGAGGTATTTAGTATTTTTTTCGTTCCTAAACTCGACTTATATATATTACACGAATTTTTACCTTGAAAACCCTCCGCCATTTTGAATGTTTAATGTTGTTAACTTGTCGTTTGGTCTCCCTGTGTCATGGTGCAAGCCGACCTAGTATTGGTAGTTTGAGTGGTAGTTAAATTACCAAAGTGATTGATTGATTCCACTTATTTGCAGGCAACATTAACCTTTTATATTCTAATACGTCCTTTTCGTCTTTAGAAAAAAATATAAATAATGAACTTGTACATACGGCTGATTGGTTGGCTGCCAAAAAATTATCTTTAAATGTTGAAAAGTCTCATTTTGATTGCTACCGAAATACCAGTGTTAATGTATAAGGATACGTTTGAGGCCTTCGAAATTAGTTACGCGCGAGTCAAATTCCACGCTGCATTTTCAATATTATTATATAAAAGTATAAATTTTCTGAAAGCTAAATAAACGTAGTTTTGAAAAATCAATTTGAAATTTTTTGTTTCGTGACAATAAAAAAAGTAAATCGGGTTTCTCCGCTGTTTTTCAGCTGAGACCAACATAACTTTCTTAAAGCATTGTAGCTCATTTGGATTACATCGGATCAGGCTGAAACTGTGGATTATGATAAATCACAACGGGATCTAAAAAAATTGTCTCAAATTTTGAAATATTTTTTTCATTCAAAAGATATTGTCTATTTTGCAATTATGACCACCGAAAATTCAAACATACGGAATTAACGCATGATTGTACCCTATCTAAAAATATATATCAAAAATGTAAGACACTTTTGGAAGCTCATTATCCACAGAGTATATAATGTAATTTTGAATGACATAGCGGGAATTTTGATCCTGCGGGAAGTTTTCAAATGAAGTGCGGTGGAATGTCACTTTGAAACCAACAACTCTTTTTTGTTTTCCAAAATAGACAATTTTAAATAGATATTCGTAAACTAGATTTACTTAGCTTTAAGAAAATGTATACTTTTATGGCAAAATATTTTTAAAGACTACACAGTAAATAGGATAGGGCGGTTTTGACCCTATAGTGGCCCCCTTAAAGTAGGGCTATTTTGGCACTATCGGTAGGGGCCATTTTTTTAGCTCTGATGTGGGGGCTATTTTAGCCCTTAAGTGGGGCTAAATTCTGATCCTAAAATGGCCCCTTGTAAAAAGGGCCATTTTGGAACTTTGGAAATTGAAGCTATTTTAGCTCTGATGTTTGGGGCTATTTTAGCCCTTAAGTGGGGCTAAATTCTGACCCTAAAATGGCCCCTTCGGAAATTGGCTATTTTTGCACTTGTGAAATTGGAGCTATTTTAGCTCTGATATTGGGGCTATTTTAGCCCTTAAGTGGGGCTAAATTCTGACCCTAAAATGGCCCCTTGTGAAAAGGGTCATTTTGGCACTTTGGAAATTGGAGCTATTTTAGCTCTTATGTTGGGGCTATTTTAGCCCTTAAGTGGGGCTAAATTCTGACCCTAAAATGGCCCTTTTGTGAAAAGGGCCATTTTGGCACTTTGGAAATTCATATTAAAATAACTGTTGAAGACTTGTTTACAGTGTAACCATGATTTAATAAAAATAGCAATCACGATCAGAGACAAAAGCGAATTTTCAATTTAGTGAAAAACCTAAAAAAACCTAATTATCTGAAAACATTGTATATTCTTTATATTATGAGTATATCAGTTTATACTGGCAAGTAGCTGCTACTCCTTTACTCTACATGACTGTATGTAGTCAATTGCTGCTCTATATATATAATGTGTATTCTCCATCTCTAAGTAGAAGCAAACAAAACCATGAGCTTAAAAAGTATTGAAAAAGCGAAACCACAGATAATTATAGGCAATTCTACACAATTCACCGGCTTCTATTATCAAAAATTAACCCTAAAAAAACATTTGAAGCTCCATGAAGTTTATTATTACAGTTGTAAACTTTTAAAGGCAAAGGACAAAGGTTCGGCTAAAATAATCTACTCACCGATAATTTAGCCTTCTTCGGAAAAAAACTGATCCAAAATGATCTTGAACATCTTAAGTGCCGTTCCTCTGAGTTTCAGTCAATATTCTTACCCAAAAGGGTTTAAAAGAATCACATACTACTACTACTACTACTACTACTACTGTTTGCCATGTCGTTGGCCATGCTTCTTGAAAATGGCGGGCTTTGAAATGCCTTCCCCGCTGAGAATCATGGTCTTTCGGGACGCAATGAATTATGGGATCATTTTTTCGGGCAGGTTTGCATTTTCTATACAATTAAATGATATTTACTCAAATTGCTTTTTCGCTACGGCAAAGTTTGTAATTTACCTATTTAAAAAAAAATGTGCACGATCAGTTCAAAATAAAAAACAAAATTAGACAAGATATGTATGGAGCAAAAATGACCCTTGGATTCTAAAATAGCACCTTGGTTTCCATTTTAAAGATTTTAGCCCATGATAGAACCAGAACAGCTTTATATATAAGATATAATATTATAATTAACCTCTTGTTTTATATGGTAAGCGGATTAGCAAATAGTAAACTTAAACAGCCCTTTGGGCCAAAACAGCACTAAATGTTATGAGGCCAAAATGGCTCCCTCAAACTGAAATAGCCCCTCGTCCCATTTTGGCCAGCCTTTGGGCCAAAACAGCACTAAATGTTATGAGGCCAAAATGGCTCCCGCAAACTGAAATAGCCCCTCGTCCCGTTTTGGCCAGCCTTTGGGCCAAAACAGCACTAAATGTTATGAGGCCAAAATGGCTCCCGCAAACTGAAATAGCCCCTCGTCCCGTTTTGGCCAGCCTTTGGGCCAAAACAGCGCTAAATGTTATGAGGCCAAAATGCCTCCCGCAAACTGAAATAGCCCCTCGTCCCATTTTAGCCAGTTTTTAGCCTACCCTTGGGCCAAAACAGTACTAATAAAGCTATGCCAAAATGGCTTTCATGGGGCCAAAACAGCATTTTGTTCCATTTTGACCCATCTCTGAGCCAAAATAGCACTATTTTAAAAATGCGAAAACGGCTCTGTGGGGCCAAATCAGCCCTATCAAATTTACTGTGTGGTGAAATTTGAGGTAGCGCGTATAGGGGTCCTTAACATATCCTGATACTTTAAGTATAGTGGGTTAAATATTGACTGCCGTCTTAAATGGAAAACCCCTATCAGTATAACATCAAAAAAGATATCGAAAAACATTGGAATTTTATCTAAAAGACCTAAAATCAATAATTAAGAAAAATATATTAAAATTAATAATTATTTTACTCTTATTGAAACAGCTTTATTTTTGTTTAATTTGATTTTCAAAAGAATAATTTACTTTCTATGTTCACAAGCGTATCATGAAACATGACAATCTGACTGTGATATAAACTGAGCTGCGGAGCTAGCACTCGAAAAGTGAAATAAACACTTGGTTACGTCTTGTGTTTTTCTATGACTTCTCTCGTGCTCTACAGCTCCCAGCGTATTAAACAGTATATAGACACGCGCGCCGTTTTATATAGCTATAATATAGAATGATGGATATGACGTAAAAACATTACTAATCAAACTAAAGCTTATTCTCTATGTTTTATGAATTCGTTTGTTATCCGGTTGGTAACCTGTGCACAAGGGAGATATGGAAATGTCTCCATGGAGGGGATGGTGGGAAGAGTTTTTGTCTTGCAGTCATACATGTTAATAAATATCATATGATTTCATTATTACTCATTCAAAATTGATGAAAATTGCCTGTGATGTTCAACAAGTTCCTATTGATTACATTTCTTATTCTATCATTAATACACCCTTCAAATGACAATGGTTGCTAAAGAAACCCCAGGGTCACTCGACATACACTATTTAGGTTTGAAGTTTAGTTTCGAGCTTCTGGCTCGTACCTATATTCACCTATACAACACGGCCTCTCCTAGTTCGCTAAACCATTCATGTAGCAGGTTGTACAGAGCTGTCACTACCTGTCAAAATGGGACCAATCAGATTTGCCTATGTCGCGTTTTCGCCCATCTTTGCATCGATCATCATTTATTTATGAATGCAACTTATCAATTTATTTATGGAAATTTGGCGACAGACACACGCTCTTTACTAAACATATGCATTTTTCGAAATTTTACGCTATTTTGCTTGTAAAAAATATATTATATAAAACAAATAGATCAGACTTAGCTATGTTCTGTTCTCTGATAAAACACTCTGAAAACTGTAGAACACTCAAAAAGTTTTTAAATCCACGAGCCGTAGGCGAGTATTTTCACTTTTTGAGTGTCCTACAGCGGCTCCACTCATGTTTCATCTGAGAACAAAACATAGCTAAACCTGATCTATTTGTTAAAAAGTTTCTGTTTTCAAGTTCTAGCTTTCTCTTAACAGTAAAGGATCCACAGTAAAGTACAGGACAATGAACTAGTGAGTTCGATGTAAACATCACGTTTTTTGATATTTTTAAAATCAATTTCAATATTTCGTATACTAGTAGTAAGTGAACGGTTTTATAAACATCTTCTAGACTAGCCGAAGCCATCAGTGACAAGTATTTGACAAGTGTAAAATAGGGGCGGTAATTCATTTCTCTGTGTGTTGTCCACAGTCCCTACTTTTCCTCTCCCCGCGTGCCCCTTCAAACTCGCCCCCACTCTCCGCGCGTCCAAGGCAGGAAAAAACCCGACTCGACTGAGTTAGGAGGGAAAAGAGGGACTGTTCACAGTCTAGTATACAAGATGATAAAGTGTTCTTTCTTACCTTTACTTTACCACCACTTTGGTACATAGTCCAAGTGTTATTGTCAATAGATGTTGATATCTTGTATTCAATAGTAAATTTGTAATTAAATTTATCGTAACCCTGTGTAGCTAGAGCATGGATAACATACACTTCACCAAAGTCTATCTGAAGATAGTAATTAAGGTCAGTATTGGTCGTTGGTACCCATTTCCTGTTTCCATACAGCCGTGCATAGTGTGGATCATAATTGTAAGAAAATGTTGAGCTTGTCGTAAATCTGTCATCTAGTATGATGGTCCTGTTAGGGTCCAGATGACCTGTAGAAAGAAAAAGTTGAAATACATTGATAGCTGCCATGGAAACAACAAGAAACGAGTACAGTTGCATGACTATATCGTAAGCGACCATCTTGTGATGAGGAGTAAGTGGTCGAATATGAAAACTTTCACCACAGGATGCCCAAACGGGCCTAAAATGCCTGTCTTTAAATGTCTCGACTTGTTTCGACGCAATGGAGTGTACTCTAATATCTGCTATCGTATAGAATCTGAATTAAATATTTTAATCCTCTAATCTTTAACTCCGTCTAAAATTTCTCTCAATAATGTAATTATTACTCGGGCTTCCATAGGAATGCCCGAGTTATAAATTGGGCTTCGTTATTGTTATTGTTCTACAGTCACAAATCGCCCTCGAAGCGCTAAAGCGCATGCGCAAAATCAAAGTCTATGCGCATGCGTAGAATCAGCCATGACCACATGGTTGAGCAATGGTGGACCTATCGAAGGAGTCGTCGCTGAATCTAATCATGGATAATATGGAGTCTAACACGTTCAAAACACATACAAAGATACAAACTGTTCGCGATAGTCCCCCACTAAAAGATGTCGAGTGTTTTCGGAACGGGTTGGTCCGCGAACTTTATGAGAGATCAATTTATGTGCGAACCATTTTGAGTGAATCTTGTATCGAGAATCACGCGAAACTTATATCAAATGAGCTATCTTATATTGAGTCAAATAAGCATCATCGTGTATATAGAAGTGATCGTGAACCCAGTAAAATACCAGTACGAACTCTGAAACGTCTGAGGAACAAGAGCAGAAAGCTGAAGGAGTTTGTCTACAAACGTTTTTGTCAAAGTGTACCGAAATCCTCCAAGCTGCATTGTTGTGTGAAGGTTAGAAAACTTACAAAGAATGTATGTAAGGTTAATACAAAGAGCATGAGCTTGAATAAAATCACAGAACATGAAAAAAAGCTTTTGCTTATTTGTTCTACAAGGGTTTATCAAGGGATAATGAAGTTAAAAAATAGAGCTATTCGGTATTTATCATCATTTTCTTGCAATAGCCTGAAGTGTCTTTACAAGACTAAAACTCATATATCAAATTATTGTAAATTTAAACTGAGTAAAGACATAGAGAAGAACCCTGGTCCTACTCCAATGTACATTGACCCTAACAAAACAATAACAGCACCATATACCCAAGGTAATGAGTTTGTGTTGCAATGAGTTTGTGCTCTTTGATTTACAATAACAAACAAGGAATCAATTCTGCCAATGACCTAGTATTAATAATGAATATAGGAAATCAGTTGTATTCAGGTTTGTCTCAATTAGCCAAACAGTCCTTTTTAATGCAGACATAATTACCACCAATGTTGAATGTGTTTGATACTGTGCATAAACAACAGTGTGCATGGGATTTTATCTCAAATGTCTTACCTTTTTTTAATTAAAGACAAAAAAAGGTGAGAAATTCAGGATAAAAACTTAAACTTAAACTATGAACTCGCTTCTATAGTAACAGGTATTTTAATTGAAAGTACATATTTTAAAAATACCAATAAAATGAGTACTTTCCTTTTTCGTTGAAATTGTGGCTTTTTTGAGGGAAAGGAAGAGATTTTAATTTATTTTCAGAAAATCCATGAGTTCAACTCACAGCAATAATAAATATCAAGTATTCGCAGGTCTCCTTAGCTAGCTAACAGTTATCTACATCGCACTCTTCAAAGAGAAGCCCGAGTTCACTCAGATATACGTCTAGTTCTAGTTTAGTTTCTTGATTGACGACCATCGAAATGCTAGTTGGCAAAAGAGACATCAAACTTAGGGGGTCGTCTTCAACGATAATGGTTGTAAGGAAAAAGAGCAGCCTGAAATGACACATGGTTTAATATGATCTGGATAAGTGAAGAAGCCAGATCACATATTACAATTCACGCGGTGCCACTTTTTTATGCGTAATAAATAAAACAGTCTGTTTTCATTGCTCTATCTCTTCAAAACAATCGAGGAGTCAAGGGGGCTGACCAGCGTAAATCTTTACCCGAAATATATTCTTTATATTTAGATGGGAATCTATATACAAATAGCGAGTATAATTCACTATCATTATACATATACTTTCTTAAGAGCGACTGTCTGTAAAAATCAAGAATCGTTCGACAGTTATAAAAATTTTGATTTCTTTATACTTTGCCCAAAAGACATTTAGGGTAAACTATTTTCAAAAAAAAAAAACATTTAAAGGTTTGGCCAATTTTTATTTTTGGCGAAATCGAGAAAAGTTGAAATTCACGTCCGAGCGTATCTGGCGGCCTTCGAAATGCGTGAAAAATGGTGCATCTTTGATAACCGCTCACGACCGATTGAAACCCCGTTCGAAATTGAAAAACTCACAACTGATTATAATATTCAAGAAACTATCATACTGAACTACAACAATAACTACCGGTTACATTCCCGCAGTAACACAACAACAACAACAAAGGCCTAATGTGATAATCTTGCAAAAATTACCAGTTTAAGAGTGATAATACTAAACAAAACGGAATAAAGCAATGAATTCAACTCTGCATATATGTAATTTTGAATAAATGAGCGAATACAAGCGTTACTAAAGGCAATGATACTTAAGGGCCGTTCTGCCAGGCTATAAAACGCAAGTCGGTTGTACAAACATCATTAATGCCGCTACTGGTTTCAACCAACTAACGATTGTAACGTTGTTTAACAAAATCCAGTTTAAACTCAAAACTAGACGCTGGTTGCAGCGTGCACTGGGATACCTGGACCGGGTGGGACCAGGGGCAGGGGAAGGGGGAGGGTCCTAGGGTGCCCTTGACCCACACTTTGTGGAAAAAGAGTGATCAATTATGAAATAAGTATGATGTATCGTACTCTGGAGGCCCTCGTTTTCTTTTTTCGTCGTTTTTCAAAAGACAGTGAGAGACTGCCTACTATAAATGTACAATGAAGCTATTTTTGGGGAAAAAAATTAAATCAAAAACTAAATCATCGAAAATACCCATTTTGTTGAAGTCCAACTTCCATATCCTTCCGATTCCAGTCCGAGTTTTATCATACTTAATTAAGTCGCAGACAGAAAGTCGGCAAAGCGAGCTGACGGAGACACGTTTTCTTTAGCTCAGCATTTTGTTTAATAGTTGAGTCCTTCATTTAGAACGGTAAGACGAGCAAATAATTGCTCAAAACGTCCCTCAGAATTGCATTACATTTTATAATTTTGTATTCGTATATATTTGTAAATCAGTCGACAGTTCATAAATATTTAACGAGTGCCGTGAGTTGAATGAATCTGAGGGTCAAAAGGCATGCGTTCGATTTTTAAAACATGGAATATGTTACAATTATTACGATTTAACATGGAATAATTATCATTACTCTTTCTTAATATCAAAATGAAAGTCCGAATAAACTTCTTTGTACCTCATGTTTATTTGTAGTAGTGTTGTTGAGTCAAAACATTAAATATAGCATCCAAGAATCCGGTCGCTAAAACTCAAATGAAGTCATGACGTCCTATCTGTTTGAATTTAGCTTGGAGATCTTTAACACAAGAATTATTTGCTAATTTGTACCTTGGTACTGATACTACAGACAATATTGTGTTGAATAGCTGAGTTAAAGCACGAGTAGTCAATTAAAGTTAGATATTTGCCAAGATAAATGAAAATTCTTTAGAAATCTTGGTTTGATTAGAATTATCCTTGTTTACGAATCAATTAAAAATTCTGACTCAGCTCAGTCTTGAATTACAGCAGTCAACGAAATAGAGCATGCGTAGACATTAAATTATGTCACGTGATAAGTTAGCTCCGCCCTCTGTTAATTACTTGGCAACATAGTGGCATTGATTGACAGGTGACATATATTAATTAATCGGATTCATAGACGGGAACCCTGTGTCAGATGCCCGCTAAGGACTCTTGGGTAAGGGCGCAATGACCCTCTGGGTAGTATTGCGCAATTTGTTCATTTTGTCGCGAAGAAGACACAAAAAAAAAAAAAAAAAAAAAAACCAAAGACATTTTATGACTGTGATACCACAGGTATCCCAGTAATTAAAAAATAATAATGCTGCGTTTATTGATGAAATAAGCTTAAATTCAATGCCATTGGTCAGATCAGTAATTCGAAAATTCAGTTACTTACATTTATTCAAAAGTTACACTCGTCTACATTCGTGCTTGTTACCGGTTGTCAGCCGGCTATTATATTTATCCGTCCCGATTCAACCAATCCCTGAATTCTCATATTCTTTTGAAAGATTCAGGCCTCAGTACACGTAGGCTTGTGAGCCCGACTTTAGAGTTAAAGGCGAAGCGATACTTAGTAATGACAGTATGATAATGATAATGATAAAAACACATGGTAAAGAAATAAGTCCCGTGGGGATGAGGGAGCATGCGCAAAGTCGAGTGACGCACAGTGAAGAATTATTTTGTAAAGAGCACTTTATTACATGAACGCCAGTTGCTTGTGGCTTGTTACGATGCATATATTTTTACATTGGTTGCTTTAGTCAAATTTAAACAAGTATATTTCAATAAGCTTATCACGTGTGTTATTAGTTTTGCGTTTGTTTCGTTAGAAATAACGTTTAGACAATGATCATGTCAAATTTGACTGCTCCACCTTACGAATATTGCCAAATATAGAACTTAGTTACCAATGCAACGACAATAGAATTATGTTATATCACCACTGTCACATCCCCATAATACTTTGCGTTTTCTTTATTTTTTTTTGGGGGGGGGGGGGGGGGGCAACAATCGGCAAAAAAAATATTTGAAAATTCAAAACTTTTCATGCAGATGCTGAGTATATTTGCTATTATCATTGAAAAATCCAGTATCAGTTTAATGTGAAAATGAAATGTTTAACAGATAATGTATGGACTTACCAAAAAATGTCATGACTCGTAAACCTGTCCAAATTTCTTTCTTTCTGGTTTTTGTGAATTGTGATCTATCATAGATGCATACGTGTTTTTAGATGTTTTTTCTTCAATTCTTATTAATCTTCATGATAATATTAACGATTTTGTTTTGTTGTTGCCCCCCACTGATTGCAAAGCATTATGGGAATGTGAAAGTGGTGAATTGCCTAATACATTGTACGATGCTTGTTGCTGCGCTGAGAAGGCCTCGTGCGGCTTTTCGCTCTTGCTTGAAAATCCTACACCTTGTGGAGCAAGCTGAAATTCTGACAACATACAGTGTATCGCATTGAGTGAGTGTAAGAGAGACGTCTTCGGCGCAGCACCTCAAGTCCTGTAAATTAGTGAGTGATGACTTAGTTATATGTCTATGCGCAGTACGACGTATACACAATGGTTAAATTGAAGCTGCCCGTTCTCAAGTCACTTTGCAACAACTTTCATTTGCACCAACTTTCATTTGCACCTTGATTATTCAAAGAACTGCCGGAAGAAAGCGTTTTACATTGCTCTATTCAGGGACGGCGGAGACGGGGGGGGGGCTTTTTACGAGAATGACATTTCTATTTTGTCTAAGAATAAGAAAAAAAAATAACATAACATAATTCTCACCCCAAGATGAGATTGGATTACCTGTGGTGAGAACACTAGCCCCCCCCCCCCCCCCCCCCCCCCCACCTTAAAAACTGTAATGTTGCTGCCTGTCAGCGTTCAAATTCATAAATATATATATAGACCCTCCCCACCCCTACCCCCACCCCCAACGGTTTCATTTGTTATTCTTGTTAACTAGCCGCCAGTCTTTGATTACTGTCAGTCTAGTATCGCAAAGGTTGTTTATGCAGTTTATGGTACTGTCCGTGAACTAACTATGTCACAAGGATATTATTTAGAGGATTGGCTGACCAACTCAAAACATTTTAATTTTAATTCAAGGCAAATTCAAGGTGATTTAGTTGACCAAATCATGAACATTTGACAAATCAGGACGGACATTAGAAAAGCTAACAAAACAAAATGTAGCCGGATTTGTAAGTAAATTAATGTATTTTTGAAAATAACGGATTGAACTTAAGCTTATTTCATCAATAAACGCAGCATTATTTTTTATATAATTTTGAGTTTAAACTGGATTTTGTTAAACAACGTTACAATCGTTAGTTGATTGAAGCCAGTAGCGGCATTAATGATGTATGTACAACCGACATGCGTGTTATAGCCTGGCAGAACGGCCCTTAAGTATCATTGCCTTTAATAACGCTTATATTCGCTCATTTATTCAAAATTACACATATGCAGAGTGGAATTCATTGCTTTATTCCGTTTTGTTTAGTATTATCACTCTTAAACTGGTAATTTTTGCAAGATTATCACATTAGGCCTTTGTTGTTGTTGTTGTGTTACTGCGGGAATGTAACCGGAAGTCGTTGTTGTAGTTCAGTATGATAGTTTCTTGAATATTATGCACTAGTCAAAATAAACCCCCGGCCCCCACCCCCCCCCCCCCCCCCCCCCAAATGGGGACACGGTTGGGGCAATGTGGGGCTTGGATCACATTTGACAAGCAATGGTGCCCAAGGGGGTGGGGATAAAGTGAATATTTTACTAGTGTGTTAATATAGTGGGGCATTAGGTCGGGATTGGTTTGAAGAGGCCTGGAAACCGGAAACACAAAATGCAATTTTGTACAAAAGAGTGCTAATTAAGCTATAAAAAACAAAGGATTTCGTACAAAATCGCTTTTTTTTCACTTATAAATTTTCACGTATATTCTAACAGTTTTACTCTATTATCACTTTTGACTCCAGGGGGTTGGGGATTTGATTACCATTTCTCTCCCACTAAGTGGGGGTATTTAACAACATTTGCCAAGTCAATTTTTCAAATGTCCCACTTATCCCCACCCTGTCCCAATTGGGGGGGGGGGGGGGGGGGGAGGTGGGGTTTACTTTGATAGATAGATAGATAGATAGATAGATAGATAGATAGATAGATAGATAGATAGATAGATAGATAGATAGATAGATAGATAGATAGATAGATAGATAGATAGATAGATAGATAGATAGTTAGATTTTTTGTTCCCAATTGTAACGTGCACTGCTCCTTTTTGTAACCTCGTTCCCTATTGTAACCTGAATTAGGTTACAAAAGGGAGCATGTTCCCTAATGTAACTTGACGCAAGTTACAAAAGGGAACATGTTCCTTTTTGTAACCTGAGACTGCTCCCTTATGTAACTTGATGTTCCCTTTTGTAACCTGAGACTGCTCCCTTATGTAACTTGATGTTCCCTTTTGTAACCTGGAGTTCCCTTTTGTAACCTGAGTATGTTCCCTACTGTAACCTTCATTCGTTTTCAATTTCTTAAGCCAAAATGGTGCATTTACTAAAGACAAAACAATGAAATACTAATTAATTATATGATTATATTATATTATATGATCCTCAATCAGTAACAAGTACAAAAGTAAGACTTTCTCATTTAGAAAATGTTTTCTATACCAAACAATTATTTTTTCTTAAAAATTTTTACCACAAACTCCTTGCACAAGGGATGGCCCTTATAGTACATTTTTTACGTATATGAAGCCAACTAAACCTCAGTGTATATCAGTGTATTGGTGTATTAGTATGTCAGTGTATTGGTGCATTAGTATATCAGCGCATTGGTGTATTAGTATATCAGTGTATTAGTGTATTAGTATATCAGCGCATTGGTGTATTAGTATATCAGTGCAATGGTGTATTAGTATATCAGCGTATTGGTGTATTAGTATATCAATGTATTGAGGTATCAATATACCTGACCAGCGCATTGGTGTATTAGTATATCAGCGCATTGGTGTATTAGTATATCAGCGCATTGGTGTATTAGTATATCAGTGTATTGGTGTATTAGTATATCAGTGTATTGGTGTATTAGTATATCAGCGCATTCGTGTATTAGTATATCAGTGTATTGGTGTATTAGTATATCAGCGCATTGGTGTATTAGTATATCAGCGCATTGGTGTATTAGTATATCAGCGCATTGGTGTATTAGTATATCAGCGCATTGGTGTATTAGTATATCAGCGCATTGGTGTATTAGTATATCAGTGCAATGGTGTATTAGTATATCAGTGTATTGGTGTATTAGTATATCAGCGCATTGGTGTATTAGTATATCAGTGTATTGATGTATTAGTATATCAGCGCATTGGTGTATAAGTATATCAGCGCAATGGTGTATTAGTATATCAGCGTATTGGTGTACTAGTATATCAATGTATTGAGGTATTAATATACCTGACCAGCGCATTGGTGTATTAGTATATCAGTGTATTGGTGTATTAGTATATCAGTGTATTGGTGTATCAGTATATCAGCGCATTGGTGTATTAGTATATCAGTGTATTGGTGTATTAGTATATCAGCGCATTGGTGTATCAGTATATCAGCGCATTGGTGTATTAGTATATCAGTGTATTGGTGTATTAGTATATCAGCGCATTGGTGTATTAGTATATCAGTGTATTGGTGTATTAGTATATCAGCGCATTGGTGTATTAGTATATCAGCGCATTGGTGTATTAGTATATCAGCGCATTGGTGTATTAGTATATCAGTGTATTGGTGTACCAGTAAATCAGTGATTATATGGCATAAACCACACCCTATCCAATAGCACATTCTGCATGGATTATGCATGTATGTTGATATACTCCCCTTTCCCTGGATTATAGTGTAAAGATGGTTTTAGTATAAAAAAATATCAAGGCATTGGCCTAAAAACGAATAGGCTGATCTACTTGCGGTATTTTTGCGCTATGTTCCTTTTTGTAACCTGATTTAAAGTGAACTAAATAAATCATGTTGTAAGAAATTACAAAACTAACTTCACAGCATGTTCAAACAGCGGGAGTTGTCTAAGGTGATGGTTTTGAAATTTTTCTGAAAGGAAAAATTGGATCGATAAACAAGTTTTTCAATTGTTAACCCTAACTGCTCCTTTTTGTAACTTCAAGGCATATTTATAGGTGTTTTAAAAAAAATTATATCTCTTTAGCGTTACATCATCTGACTTTGAACTTTTGTTAACCTATGTCCAATAGAACAATCTACTATTAGTAGAAATACGAGCTTTACCCTCAACGTAAGACGAAAGTTGTAAAGATCCGCGTCAAACCATATAGAATTGCTTGAAACGGCTAATTTGCGCAAAAGTGCCTTTTTGGAATTTCATGAGTAAAACTTTGATATCTCCCGAATGGATTCATTTTTAAACTTGAAATTTTTATTGCATCTAAAACATTTATTCAGCTTTAGCTTTGCAAAGTTTCAAAGCATTTGAATGCATATATCAAAAGTTATATGTGTTTTTATCGAAAAGTTCATTTTTCGCTAGTTTTCAATTTTTTTGAAACCCTAATGCCTTATGAGGTAAAAAGGAAATCACTCGAGAATTTTCGCTCGCTTTTCACATCGACTTGAAAACTTCAGTGGATGCAAGTAGTTAGTAGTGGACGTCATTAAGCTTGATATATCCGGATGTCACCGGATATTCACGTTTCAAAAGATTTAAAATCCAGAGAACCCACGAAGATGTTCCCTATTGTAACATTTTCCGACTATTTTGAATGTCATTTCTAGAAGGAAGGGCGAAAGAGAGTGAAGCTTTTATGGCTTAAAATAACTCCTCTGATCTATAATTACATGGCTTTTTAATTCGACAAACTGCTTACAGTGGGTTGCTACAGACTATCTAAAATACGTTACATTAGGGAGCACAGATGAATCTAAAGATAGATAGATAGATAGATAGATAGATAGATAGATAGATAGATAGATAGATAGATAGATAGATAGATAGATAGATAGATAGATAGATAGATAGATAGATAGATAGATATATGGATGGATGGATGGATGGGTAGATAGATAGATAGATAGATAGATAGATAGATAGATAGATAGATAGATAGATAGATAGATAGATAGATAGATAGATAGATAGATAGATAGATAGATAGATAGATAGATAGATAGATAGATAGATAGATAGATAACTTTATTGGCATTACAATAGTTGACTAAAAATATATCAATATGATTTTGCTTTTGAACTTCAAACTAATCATATTTATCATGAATAAATTCTGATAAATTTATATTATTTTTTAACATCATTTTGCGTTTTGCTATTTCTAAGTTCAAAAGCTTTCAAAATGAATTTAGACACATAATAAAGAGCTTGAAAGTTTTGTATAGTATTTAAGTAATCTTCTGTTTCATAGGTTTTCTTTATTGAATTATATACTTCTAATTTTCTTGATTTTACTAAATTAGATTTCCATGCCTTAATATAATGTTTTTTCATTAATTCGTTATATTGTTGAAGAGTGACGTTAGTAATGGGATTAGTCAGTCTGTTTGAAACGTCTATGTTGTACGATCTTAACATTGAAAGTAGATGCGTATGATAACAAGGTTTATGTTTCTCGTGTAAAGATTTTGACATGAAAAACGCTTGTTTAGCGAATGAAGAATCGGGCAAGCTAATTAGATGATTAAAATACTTAAGTATCAATCTGTCGATAAATATTTTTAAAGGAAATCTACCTAATTCAGCCCGACAGGCTATGTTCGAAGCTTTACTACTAACTCCTAAATAATATTTACAAAAACGTAAATTTACTTTTTCTGTTTGACTTTTCTCCCACTTCTCAAAATCATGTTTTCGATAAACTCCCCATACTTCACTAGCATACGTAAGGATTGGAGATACCATACAATCAAAAAGTTTATTGGCCTGATGTGCTTTAAGTTTTGTAAAATCAACTGTGCGATTGATCCTAAAGAAAGCATGTAAAGCTTTTTCTCTCGATAGATAGATAGATAGATAGATAGATAGATAGATAGATAGATAGATAGATAGATAGATAGATAGATAGATAGATAGATAGATAGATAGATAGATAGATAGATAGATAGATAGATAGATAGATAGATAGATAGATAGATAGATAGATAGATAGATAGATAGATAGATAGATAGATAGATAGATAGATAGATAGATAGATAGATAGATAGATAGATAGATAGATAGATAGATAGATAGATAGATAGATAGATAGATAGATAGATAGATAGATAGATAGATAGATAGATAGATAGATAGATAGATAGATAGATAGATAGATAGATAGATAGATAGATAGATAGATAGATAGATAGATAGATAGATAGATAGATAGATAGATAGATAGATAGATAGATAGATAGATAGATAGATAGATAGATAGATAGATAGATAGATAGATAGATAGATAGATAGATAGATAGATAGATAGATAGATAGATAGATAGATAGATAGATAGATAGATAGATAGATAGATAGATAGATAGATAGATAGATAGATAGATAGATAGATAGATAGATAGATAGATAGATAGATAGATAGATAGATAGATAGATAGATAGATAGATAGATAGATAGATAGATAGATAGATAGATAGATAGATAGATAGATAGATAGATAGATAGATAGATAGATAGATAGATAGATAGATAGATAGATAGATAGATAGATAGATAGATAGATAGATAGATAGATAGATAGATAGATAGATAGATAGATAGATAGATAGATAGATAGATAGATAGATAGATAGATAGATAATACTTTATTTTACCACGGTATATTCATCAGGATTTACAAATATTAAAACAAATGAGTTATACTACACTAAGTCTAATCTAATAAATCTAAAATAAAAACCTGCTTCCCATGAATACCGTGCTTTGCTATACATAATAGTTATCCAATAGTCTACGAAATTCCTTAAGAGACTCGACCTGCCTTACGTTACTTGGCAGACTGTTCCATAATTGTGTACCAGTATAGGTAAATGTAATTTTGAGATAATTCGTGCGTGGAAGAGGAACGTCCAATTTGTTGGTAGAGTCTCGTAAAGAATAAGAGGTGGTGTCTCTCCTGAATACAAATTTAGAGCTTATGTATTCAGGAGCGATGCCGTGTAAGGCCTTGAAAACCAAGATGGCCTTTTGTTTTTGTCGTTGGACCTTAAGGGTAGACCACCCCAGTTTTTCAATCAAGGGCCCAGCATCTGCATCATAACTAGAGAAGGTCAACACTCGTGCTGCCTGATTCTGAAGCTTTTGAAGTTTGTCCGAGAGAGTTACGCCACAATTATCCCAAACAATGTTACAGTAGTCGAAATGGGGTTGCACTAAGGCTTTGAAAATAAGATTCATTGTAGATATTGGGACAAATGACCTAATTCGTTTTAGGGCCCCAATACCAGATGCGATTTTTTTAGACTAGTACATTATCATCTCAATGTTTACAAAACTTATACTTCTGCAGTCGAATTACGACCAAAAATTGAAAAACAGTCATTTAGAGGCATAGAATATATTTTAGGAGCAGTTTAGGCCTATCATCTTGGTAACGCTCAAGTGTTAGATTGCGTTACGACAGGTCAAAGTAGTGCTTAGAACTCTTCCTCTAGAAGTCAGGATTTTTGCGGGCCAAGTTAGATATTTTGTGGTGACTTAGTATGATAGTTGAGCTTTAAGGTTTTTTTTTTTTTTTTTGTAATATTGTATAGTTCATTGGAGAATGGATGCATTGGATTTGCCCGTAATTCGATGTTTTCTCTAGCAACTCCAAAGCGCCCTTACCTTAGTAAGAAAATAAAAATAAATAAAATGTCTGTATAGCTCAAATAAAATGTGTTCATAGATTATTAATAGATAAATCAGTTGTGAGTTTTTCAATTTCGAACGGGGTTTCAATCGGTTGTGAGCGGTTATCAAAGATGCACCATTTTTTCACACATTTCGGAGGCCGCCAGACACGCTCGGACATGAATTTCAACTTTTCTCGATTTCGCCAAAAATAAAAATCGGCCAAACCTTTAAATGTTTTTTTTCGACAATAGTTTACCCTAAGGGTCTTTTGGGCAAAGTATAAAGAAATCAATATTTTTACAACTGTCGAACGATTCTCGATTTTTACAGACAGTCGCTCTTAATAGTTGTAATCATTCCCCAATGAGATATATGTGTCTTAGAAAAATGTTAAAATAATCGTTCAAAAATATCACGCCTCTAAACAACGTTACTTTTAACAAATATAATCCCAGCAGATTTGCATAACTTAGTCTGTTGGATAAAAAAAATTTTTATTATTATTTTTTATAAACCGAATTTTAAAAGTTGCCGAAATTCAAGAGCTCTGATTGGATGAAATTATTACATCATAAGTGACCACCAACCCGTAATCTTTCTATAACATTTAAGTTCATGTTTACTGAACAATGATGAAGATAAAGATGTTTGCTACCATAAGTATCCATTATTATATGTTTTTACAACAGATAATGGACAAGTTTAAAAATCAACAATTATTAATTTAACTTACCGTAAGCAACCACCTGATAGATAGATAACCACAGGACTGTTATAGGTAGTATGTGTAGAAGCCACATCTTTACAGGCATCTATTTAATAAAATTATCTTGTGAATACTGAGGTAATGTATGAAAACCACCAGCATATTACCAGGTATAAAATCCTTTTTTTATTAAAATTATTATAATATCGTGTCATGTCATGTCATATTATATTTTAGTATGATTTTAGTGATTGTTTGAGCGACCAGTAGGTATGAGATGATATTCACAGTTCAAGCGGTGATTACGAGGTTCCCCAAAGTTTGCCAGTAACACTAAAACGTTTATTTAGACTGATTGTCGTCTTTTCTCTGATATTCAAGTCTAAAATTATAATAAAACTATTATTCACCCCAGGCTCTGTCAGTGAATATGGTGAATATTTACCTCGACTCTATCTCGGTAAATATGTTTGTAAATAAACCCCTTCTGGCTCACTGGCATATTGCCTGATAATTATGTCCTTGGCTGATAAATATACCTCAACATATAACATTCAAAATGTATTGAATATATCCCCAGAAACACCGAACACAATGGTTTAATGGTTTAATAATAATTCATACACATTTTACAATTGAAGAGAATATGAAAAAAAAAAAATAAATTACATAATTATGAATAGAAATAAATATAATAAATATAATAATTAAGTAAGTATAATTTAATAGAGTGTATGTGGTTGTTGAATTAGTATAAACTTTCGAGTCAACAACCACCTACTGAATTGCTGGCTTTCACGTGACGTCATCAAAAACTCAAAATCTAAACTATACATCGTACAAAAACATTTCTAAAATATGTTTTAGAAATCAGTGATATAAGTCACAAGAAAAAGTTTCGAGTCATTTTGATGTTTGGTTCTCGAGTTAAGAAGGTTGAATTTGTGTCACGCAATACCGTCACGTGTATCTAAATAACGATGAAAATCAAAATCAATTTACCCTAGGTGAAAGATTTTGCCTTAGGTACGTTTAAAATCTCTATTTAAAGTATATTGCAGTGGAATTTAATTGAAAATATTGAATATTCTATCATTTTACGCCGTTGAAAATTCGTCCGCCATATTGGTGTTCCTTAGTGGGACACCAACATGGCCGCTCCATACATTTTTACCAAAAAATACGTCATGTTTCCTTGCCCATAATTCCACAACGAAATGATCTACAGCCTTAAAACTTTGCCAGTATATATAGTTTCCACCGCTTTACAAGAATATGGAGCTTTATTTTGATTATATTGTGAAATTAGGCTTTTGAAATTGATGATGACGTAAGTGAAAGCCGGCAATAGTGATTAAATCAATAAATACAGACCAAGTATAGAAGAGTAAGAGATTATATATATATATATATATATATATATATATATATATATATATATATAATGAAGTAATGATTAATAAGAGCAATGCTAAGTATTAATGAAAATAAAGTATACTGTATACATGATTAAAGTTGTGAATGGAACAAAGAAGTTTTGAAGTTGTTTTTAGAAATAGGATAAGAGCTTGATTTTTTAATATTAGATGGGATATCTTCCCAAATTTTTGAAATGCAAAATTTGAAGGTAAATTTACCATAGTAATTAGTTTTAACTGGAGGACGAACAATATTCCCTCGAGAAGCAAATCTTGTATTATAAGAATGTTGTTCATCAGCCATTTTTAATACATTAGTAAACACTATAGGAATTTCTTTTTTGTTATAAATAATTTGATATGCAAATGTAGCTGCTTTGAATAAAAAAATATTATGAAATACAAGGAGATTGAGGAAATTATATAATGGAGATGCATGTTCATATTTGCCAGCAAAAAACATACTTCTTATGCATTTGTTCTGAATGATAGTTATTCTTGATCAATTTGTTTTGCAGGTACTTCCCCATGATAATATTCCATAACAAAGATATGGATATATAAGTGAATAATAAATGTCTCTTAAAGTTTTAATATTGACATAATACCTGAGTTTCCTTATTATGCCAATATTTTTAGATACCTTACTGTGAACAACTTTAATGTGTTGCTCCCAGTTCAGGTGTTGATCAATATATACTCCCAAATGTTTTACATATTCTTTTTGTTCAATATTCAATATATTAATCTTATCTATTTTTTTCCTCGCAGATTTAAATATAATATAATGAGTTTTCTTAAAATTAATTGTTAGGTATTAACTTTACAGTAATTCAGTACAAGATCAAGCTCACTATTAACAATATCCTCTATTACCATATGATCTTTGTTGGAATAGAAGATATTGCTATCATCAGCAAACATTCTAAAGCTTAGTTTGTCTGATGAATTTGGAAGCTCATTAATATAAAGCAGGAACTATAAGGGACCAAGAGTGCTACCTTGCGGCACACCGCATTCAATTTTTCTAAGATCTGAAGTTATATTATCAATTCTAACATATTGTTTTCTATTGGTTAAATAATTGCTAAACCAACTCAGTGCTAAACCTCTATTCGTTCACTTTTCCCAACAAATCACAATGCGCGTATCGCTTTTTCACGTGTGAGAAAAACGATACGTCCAATCAGAAGCCACGTACGGCTTTTCTTCACGTGTGAGAAAAACGATACGTCCAATCAGAAGCCGGCAGCAACGGGCTCCACTGCTCTTTCGTGTGAGACTTTCGACTAAACTAGAAAGTTTTTATTTCAAAACATGAATGAAACTATATTTTAGACGACAAAACCAAAGGGAAAATCGATGAATTACCTATAGTAAAGCGGAGAAAAAGCTGCCTGAGATGTAAATATATTGGAAAAGTTCTTTAAAAGTACTGAAAACTTAAACAACAACAAGGAAAGTCAGCTTCAGTTGCTTTTGTAAGAAGACGACTTCAATTCGGTGAGACCTAAACTAGAAAGTTTGAGTTCAAAACATGGATGAAAATATAATTTAGACGACGAAACCAAAGAGAAAATCGATGAAATACTAATAGTAGAGCGGAGGAAAAGCTGACCGAGATGTAAATCTCGTGGGAAAGCTCTTAAAAATGTATTAAACAACGAGGAATTGAAAGGCAGCTTTGTCGTGTAAGAAGGCGACAGAAACTTCGGTAAGCTTTCGCAATCATTTTTAGTGTAAACTAAAAGCCTAGAAGTTGAAAAGATTAAACTTACAAACCAATTAGAATTTAATAAGAATAAGTTTTTATTATGCTTGTAAAACAGCGTTGTAAAATAAAGAATTATTGCTATATAATGTTTAGTTTGGAAACTGAGCTTTGTTTACAAACTTTGTAAACTAAAATAGTCTCTAATTCAAACCAAATTGAAAATCTTGGTATGAATATAATAAAAAGAAAACACCATGGAAAGTGCGCGCGCACTTTCCATGAAGTAATCTCTATATATTATCTGAGGTTGATTTATTAGTGTCAAGAAACTGCAGTCTTTGGGTAACTTCCATTTTTGTTACTGGAGATAAGTAAAAACTGGATGCAGGTGAAGACAGAATGTATTTTGTAACATCCTCTCCAGTATCAATTATTTTACTAGCCAGTTTAGGACCAATACTAGTAAAATATTTGTTGAATTGATCAGCTATTTGATTCTTATCAAAAAAAGCAATGTCATCAATAACTAGTTTGTTGGGGAATATTTCAGCTTTTGTTTTCCTTTTAACAATTTGACCAAGTCTTTTTTTAAATTAGCTTTATAGTTGTCAAACTGTTGTGTCAAAAATAATTTCTTCTTCTGTTTGATGATGTTATTCAGTATGTTAGAGTATTTTTTGTACTCAACTAATTTTGGAGTGTCATTTGGGTTCTTTCTTAAGTTTCGATACATTTTTTGTTTGGTTTTAATTGATTGAAGCATTCCTTTAGTTAACCAAGGTTTTCTCATAACTTTTATTTTTCTTTTTGATGCCAATTTCATAGGAGCATGTGTATCTATTACTTTGTGAATGTTACTTATAATATTCATTGTTGAACTATTTAAGTCCTGGTTATATAAAGAATGCCAATTGATTTTCTGTAGGTCATGTAGGTATTTTTCCTTGTTGAAATTACTATAATCTCTATAATAAATAACAGGATTATCTTTGTACTTAGAATTTGGTAAAACACAAAAAATAGGTAAATGGTCAGTGATATCGATTGAAAATATTCCTGCGCTTTGATCAAGATTAGGAGAATTTGTATAAATATGGTCAATGAGGGTAGCAGAGTGGTCAGTTAATCTAGTTGGTTTAGTTGTTAGAGGAAAAAAAGAATTACTAAATAACATATTAACATAATTTTCAGTTAAAAAGTGATTTCACATAATTCAGAAGATTAATATTAAAGTCACCTAATATATAGATAGTTTGATTATTATTAAATTCTTTAATTTTTTCTTCTAATTGTTTGGTAAATTCTTCAAGGTTAGCATGAGGATGTCTGTAAACACAGCCAATAACTGTACTTGTAGACTTAGAAGTATCAAATTCAACCCAGCAAGATTCAACTTGCTGCATTTCAAATTTAAGATCAGGTCTATGTTTTGCTTTGAGATGTTTGGAAATATACAGAGCAACACCACCTGCCATTGTTGGAGAATTATCTTGGAAGAAATCATAATGGGGAAGATCAATATTAGAAACATACTTGTCATTAAGTCTAGTTTCTGAAATAGCTATAATATCTATGTTCTTATCAAAGGTAGAAAGATGTTTGTTAAGCTGGTCAAAATTTTTAGGAAGACTACGTATATTAAAATGAATCATTGACGAAGAATTGGTGCAGTTACTTGAATTGAGAAAATTATTAAGCTCAGAAGCAGAACACCGCCAGAAATTCCGAACGGACATGCGCAGTTAAAGTCATGATACTTAGAAAATTCAGGGCTCAAATATGGTGGGAAAAGTATTTGAGAAATTTCGATAAAGTAAAATACTTTAATTTTAACTGGATTAATAAGCCAGCCCGAACCTCAAAAACAATAAAGTGTATTCGAACTTTCATTTGATCTCAATTTAATTCCGTTGGTGATAGTTTTCAGCTCGGTAATTACATTTTAATGCCAAGGACTATATTAGTCAGCCATTACAGTGGATCATCATAAGAATATCTGAACCTGTTCTCACATCTTCGGCTCTCAGCTCAAAATAGTCAAACACTTTTTCCTTCCTGAACTTCCAATCGATTGAGGAAGTATGTCTTGAGCATTTCCCGAAATTTCAGAAGGAATATTTAAATTTTCGTTTCGGTTTTACGAGGGGAAGTTTAAGCATTAATAGGGCTTTCATTTCTGCCTCCATCTTGAGATGTAACTTGTCTTTGGAGTACAAGATGAAGCGCATTTTCACACTGAACTCTTCTAAAAGTTGTTTATTCCGTTTATTCAATTTTGTTTAAAATCTTGGGTAAAATATCAACTGTAGAAGTGCTATTTAATGCCGAATAAAACCCTTTTTCTTGTCGAGAAGCCATTATTATCGCAACCGGAAAGGTAAACATTCAATAGACCCCTTGCAGCACGTCGGAATGCGGCTCAATTTGGAAGGCAAAACAATAGGTTCCAACTCTCAGGAGTTTGAAATTCTTTTGTTTTCCCCTTCAAATTGAGCTGCATTCCGACGTCCTGCAAGGGGTCTATTGTCACATTCACAATAGCCCAATCACAATTGAATCTACACAATTGTTTGATTGACAGGGTAAAAATCATGAATAATAAGCTCCGCCCAAAATGGTTCGGAATTTCTGGCGATGAAATACTTAGAAGATGGTAGCTGTAACATGTTTTCCAAGTCTTGTTCATCAGATTGATCAGCATTAGGAAGCAAGTTGTAGAAGTCAATATGTGGTTCTTCTGTTGGATTCATTTGTCAGATGAAGATTTATTACTGATAACAGGACATTTCAAAATCATCAAAGTCACTTAAAGTTGTAAAGCTATGAACCGGCGAGGAATCATTTTCTTTCAGTAGGATCTTTCCATTAGATGTCCAAAGATGCTTGAAATTATTATTTTTCTTGAATTTATATGCCTTACTGAAGATTTTTTTCCTGGTGCTTGTAAGGGATTCATTTATGAATATTTTCGTTGGGTTATTTGGAAGCGATTTACCTAGTTCGGCATTTGCTGATGGTAAAATTCTTGTATTTTTACCTACCAGCTTTTTATTGCTTTGGTATATTCTTTCTCTCGTATCACGATGAACAAGTTTAGCTATCATCCGATTTTTCACTTTCTTCGTATCAGGAAGACGATGAACTGTTGAAATTTCATGGTCTTCCAAATCAACATCGATCGAGGAACATAACTCCTTCAATATATTCCGAGGATTAACTCTTGGTAGATGCGGTATCCCCACGATCTCGATTCAATCACGTCTAGAATACTGTTGAATTTCGTCCAATTCCTCATCTCGGGAGCTCGCCTCTCCCTTCAGCTCCTTTATGAAATTGTCTTGTTCCTTGAGTTTGCATTCGAGGGTTTGAATGTGTTTCTTAGTTTGTTGCAAAGAACCTACTAATTCATCAAATTTTTGGAAATGAATTTCTGAGATTGTTCGATTTGAGCATAACGATCTGTCAAATCGTTGATAGAGCTCTTAATTTGATCAACTTCAACTTTGATCTCAATTCGTATCTCCTTCTTGATACTGGGAAGGAGTTCTTTTTGTCATAACTGTTTAAATGAGGTAGTAGTAAGTTTATCACATATAATTCACACACGATTGCTTTGGTTTACGGTTTCTTTTGGCTCCAGTTATTACTTTTATTTAGAAATTTATTTTGGTGTCCCAAGAATATCGTATGTTTGTACTTTTGAAAGTAATTTTGATTAATACTTCATTGTATAGTAAATCGTAAAACTATATCAGGCGAAAAGTCAGTTGTGTCGAACATATCCTAGACTGGCTGGAGCCAACAATGACAAGTATTTGACAAATGTGAAAAAGGGGCGGTAATTCATTTTTCTGTGTGTTGTCCACAATCCCTACTTTTCCTCTCCTTTCGTGCCGCTTCAAATCGCCTTCACTTCCTGCGCGACCAAAATTTGACAAGATTAATTTAGGAGGGAAAAGATCGAGGGACTGTTAACAGTCTAACAATCTAACAAATGATTTTTTTGTTTTAATTCTAAATCGTAAGACTAGTAAATGTAGCCTTGAATAAAACGGGGGCGGGGGGTTGGGACGACTGTCACCGCATTATCTCAACAGTTAGAGAAGCACGGGGAGACTCGGTGAAACTCTCTGAAAACGAACAACATACAGTTGTTCTCGCCGGTCTTTTCAATGGATAAGATTCAATAAATTTAAGATTTCCAGATTGAAAACCTACTTTACACAGTGTATAATATTGTTTGATAAAAAAGTTCCAAAATTTAGTTTCTTTATATATTTCTTTGTTTCCACTAAAACTAGAGTTTTATACGCTTTCATTGGCTGTGGCACGCGCTCGAATGCGTGCGGGAATTGCGCAGCACCCAGAGTCTGGAGCTACCTAAACTTAGACTCGAATTGTTTTTTTGCAAAGATCATAAACAAACAGTAAATTGCATAGTATTAAATATCTGCACCAGGTTATAGGTCCAAAATCAATTAAATATACAAACATTAGTTCTTTTTAGTGGTTTGAATAATAAACTTCAAGTGGGTGAACAGTTTTAAGTTTTTAAAAATATACCATTTTAGCCCAAACGTATGGCGTAGTTTTAAACGTTTGCTTTATATATATTAAAAGGAAGTGTATAATTGATCAAAGAAGAAAGTCTGCCAAACTAAGTATAACAGTTCTTCAACACAACCAAAAAAAAAAAAATCGAGAATTTGGAGAAAAAATGTTATTATTGCCATTGGCTCTGACATTTAATGTTCGTAAACAAAATATACATCGCTTAGCAAAACAAAATTGATCGTTTACTTACTATGGTGATATATATTTATCAGCAGATTACAAGGAAAACCGATATATAAATGACTTGTCATGTTTTACTGAGACAGCCTCTTTACAAAGATGTGGCTTCCATGTGAAAAAATTCTTGCTATGATTAAATAATTCGTTGTTTCTTCCCTAATAGAATCAGAAACGGCCTGTCATTCAGTCTCTTGCCATAATGGACAAAGGATATCATAAGAAAAATATCTAGACTTAAAGGCCAGTTGGTGCAGCCTATTCTTTTTCCACGCAAATTATACCTTAAATTCTTAATTTAATGACGGTGCCGACTAATTTGAAATCCTTTTTTTTTTCTTTTTAAATATTAATCATATGAAAGGGCTTATTACAATGAAGTATGTTCAAAACGTTAGGGGTCACCAGGCATCTAAAAGAGATCGGTAATTCGATGGGAATATCATCACGAATTCATTAAAAATGGGCTATTAAATATACTTATTACTTTTTTTCCTGACCACTAAAATAAAATGAAAAAAATTGAATATATAAGCTATTTTCAGGAATATACACTATATGGTAAAATTTCAAGTTTTATTCCTTCTCGGTCACGAAATGAATCTTGTTCAATCGATAGATTTTTGATGTAAAAATCAATTTATTTTGTGGGGGAAAAAAAACTCCCGTCATTTTGCAACTTTTTGTTTGTGTGCTTGCTAGTTTGTCGCGGTCCTGCGGGCGTGAAAAGAAAAGAAATACCAATACAATGCAATCGACAAGAAACCCCTGCTTTTTTAAGAAGAAGAACTGAGCTAGCACGTCGGCTTTTAAAAGAATCGTTTATATTTAAGGACGTTGCTACTAATTGAAAAAAAAATTAAGAAACAATATACGACATATTTTATACTATCAAAGAGTTCACGAAATCTGCTTTTAAAAAAGGCACTAGGTATCTAAGTTACAAAATCCGACTTGAATATCAATACTTATAGTACGCACGACAAAATTACTCGATTCTGATTGGTCTAGAGGAGTACAATTAGAGCGTTAATTGGTACTCCGCGGGAGTACCAATTAGGTCGCTATGGAAACACGGCCAAAAGCGGCAAATTTCCCCAGTGAAATGAGTGAAATTCCCAAAAAAAATCAGTGTTTTATAGATTAAAATACAAAAATTTCAGAAAACTGTTTAATACACACATAGGAAGGCCTCAAATTATGATAACTAGACAAATTCAAGACGTAATAAATCATGTTTTGTAGTAGATAGTTGGTTTTTCTTTCTAGTTTTCGCCAAACAATTTGAGTTGGAGTTTTACTACCTGTTGTCTTCTGTGGTCTTCTCGAAAAATATATTCAACACCACATCTACAATAATTGTACAATATGTAGAAAACAGCTAACAATAGTTTTAAAGCAAATTTCTTTCCGTTTAGCGAAAAAACACAGCGAGTAGAGGCTTGTTTTTTGTTTTGAAAATAGTTAAGATCAAATCTTACCGGCAAACTGTCGAGTAGTTGTAGAGAGACGAATTCAGCTATTTATCACAAGTTAATTGATCCTAAGTTGTCAATCCAGTCTTGAAATAATAAAATCTTCAGATAATTCACCATTCAAAGAAAATAGCAGCGAAATTCTTCAAGCTACAGGAGGGAATAATATCCAAAGCACATGGTCTGATCACTGGCGACTCGTTCACGGCAAGCTGTACTTCAAAACTCTTAACTTGAACGACATATTTGTCGCTTTTATCCCTTTTGATGTTGTCCAGCTAACTTGTTTTCAAAGAAAGTATTTTTGAAATTGTGTTTTAGCAGTTATTAGCAAATGCTAAGAGGAAAAAAACTTAAATTAGCGAACTGTAAACTCTCAACTTTCGCTTAGTTTTCACACAGTACGTTTTCAAAGAAAAGTCGCTTCTTGATTCGCTGTTTAGCTGTCAATACTGTCATTCAATAGTTGTAAACATGCATTAAAATGGCTTTTTACTTGAGATGTAAAATTATTTTCTAGTATTTTGTAGTTCAAATCATACATAAAATACTAATCTAAAAAGGTTTTACAGCAACGTTAACACTTTCTATGCTGTTCTTGACTTAGCGTTCTTGGAGAAGGGTCGGTCATATAGAGTCAAAGGCAATGAAGATGGATCAATGCCTTCGCTTCGCATGTTTTATAAAATTTTGTCGAGTGAACTATAAATAAAAAATCGCACGACCTTCTCGTACAATTTGGAATTAATAGGCACTCGTAATGTTTTGAAAGTTCTTTAATTGCACTCGCCTAAAGGCTCGTGCAATTACAAGAACTTTCAAAACATTACTCGTACCTATTAATTTCCAAATTGTACTCGAGGTCGTGCGATTTCCTATACAAATTCATAAAAATGTTTGCTCTTAACGTGGTAGTGATCGTTCAAGAGAAAATGGAAAATTATTTTTAAAATCTGCGTTAATTCCTTTATTTCCTTTTTTCTTTTTAACTTTCATCATTGATAAACAAAAGGATTTATTAGAAATAAATGTATTGATATCGCAAAAAAAAATATACCATGATTTTCAAGATTAACGTCGAAATTTGAGGTCTTGTACCTTGAACCCTTTCAACTTGATGAACGCCTTGTTTCAATTATTTTGTTGAATTATTACTTAATATAACATATTTCTTTTTTATAGTTTTCAAGAATTAAAAAAATACCTTGTACCAAGATGATGTGCTTTATGAAGATGTACTGGGGCTGCTTTACTTCTAAAGACTATTTAATTCGCAAAACGAATTTCAAATTTTCTTTCTTCTCAAAAAAGTAATGGCACCAAGATGACAACTGAAAGAAATGACAAACTGCACCAGACTACATCAAATATTTATTAGGTCAGCTGGACTTTGTATACTAGGGCGTGGCTCTATTCGTTTTATTCATTTTGACATTTGGAATGACTGTTTAAAAAAGTTATAATAACGTACTGGAAAATAAACAATTGCAAGAAAAGTATATCATAATCATGAAAATAATTCACATGGTTTCATTGAAATAAAAAAAGAAAAAGAAGAAGAAACATAGAAAAACCTACTTATACTACTTTATAGGGGATCCATGGATAACAATTTTTTTTATATTGGTGTGATATAATATTTGACTGAGTTAGCCTATTCAAACTTTAAAGTATTCAATTCAATTAAATTCAACCTAATTGAAACGCGATGAATAAAAGGAAAGTGCTTTATTCTATACGGCAAACATCTGGCATGGCTTTAGAAATATAAAGAATGGAAAAAGTAATTACAAGGCTCTATTGAAGCACAGTAGATGAAAAGGAAAAGTCTCTGTTTATTTATTATACACACGTCTGGCATGGCTTTAGAAATAAAACAAATGGAAAAAGTAATTACATTACCCTAGTAGGATAGGTAATACTACTACATGCTGTCCATTTTGGAAATAATTGGACAAAATTAAAAAGTTCCGAGGATGCCAAAATTGGCAAATTTGGCAGTCAAAAGCATTTTTTTTAATTCAATTATTTTCAAATTGGACAAGCATGCAGTCCTATTGCAGATTAATTAGATAATGATAAACTTACAATCAATAAAAGACTCACATAAATATAAAGTTAGAAAATAGTTGAAAAAATAAACCGTGAGGTAGAGTGGGACTGTTGGTACGTGGGGTTTGTTCATTGGGCTGTTTCGCACTTACAGTTTTGATCTTACTTCTCGGATTCAGTGTTTCCGCTCTATCTATTTTTTAAAATCCTTCTTCATCATATAGTATAATTATTATTAGATAGTTTCATCTTGTGCTTTTGTCTCATATTCTATATATATATATATTTTTTTTTTTGTATTTTGTAAGGACCTCCCTGAAAATCATTGTAATGGGTGGAGTATCCTCATTAAATATTATTATTATTATTAATATTATTATTATTATCATTATTATATAAAAATTTTGCCTTGCTTCTTGTCTGCCATTTGCCAACAGTTTCCTCAGCAGTTTAACACTCGAGCATATTATCATCCATATCGCGCTACTTTTTTGTGTATTTTTGTCCATAATTATTTCTCACATGCGGCTTAAATGTTCTGAAAATACCTGCATGCCTAGTAAAAGCTTCTTGCAGTTCCTTGTTAGGAAAATGTTCCTGATTTTGACTAAAAACATCGTTAAAGACAAAGAGAAATTTCAATCCAGGACAAAGTAGACAAAACCGAAAATCATAAGTTACGCGCTGATTGAATGTAAGGTAATTTCGATTGTTTTGCTCGAGTTTGGATTGGCTGAGAACGAAAACGATCCAAATTATTATTTAATTTCGACAGGATGAAAATTTGAAAATAATACCATAGTTACTTATGAGGGATTATAGAGTGATGTTATAGTTAGAAACATAATAAATGAAAGGAAATTAAAGTCTCTGTTGGTATACAAACGTCTGGTATGGGTTTATAGAAATAAAATAGGTAGAAAAAGTAATACCCATTATTATTCAAAAATAACTAGGTCAAAATTCAATTCAAGGGGTTTTTGCCCAAATTCGGCCCGTTTTACCAACTCTAGATTGTATCAAAACTTTACATCTGCAATGAAATCAGGTAAAACTTAAACGTTTGGTAAAGCATTAAAAGTAATGTGTTCTCGAATTGCAAAAGTGTACCTTTCGCTTTTCATTTTTTTTACATGAAAATATTAATAAATTAGCTGCCTAGACGACAGAAACCAAAATACTGAATACAAACTTTAATTCCAAATCTGGTAATATAAATAAATTTCAAGCTTCTTTATCAATAAAACTGCAGGTATTCTGAGTTTTTGGTTTGGCAAATATATCACCATGATAACGAAGGATTCAGCTCAAGTGCCAAGTATACCAACATTAGTGCTTTCAAATGGTATGAATAAAAATCTTCAAGTAGGTGGGTGCCATATGCCTGAATTCGGCCTACATATGTTTGATATTTTCATTATATTTTTTTTAACAATTTATTTACATTTATTTCTATTTAAATTACAAGGGATTAGTTATACAATTTCAGAAATAATTAAATGAACTATATAATTATATATATATATATATATATATATATATATATATATATATATATATATATATATATATATATATATATATATATAGATTATAGATTGTAGATAGATCAAAGACAAGACATAACTTTTGCTGTTACTCGGAGTTTCACGCTTACGCGATCTTCAGACAGTCTTTAATAAAGAATGATCCATACTGTAGTCTATATATACCTGAGGCGCTATAATCTATAATTGGAGTATTGTTATGTATTTACAATAGTGTTATTGTTCTATCAAGGTGCGATAATTTATGTTATCCGGCTTAAGTAATATTTGTTTTCGTGGCGGCATTTTGAAATAAGTTCTGATCTTTTGTTGAGAAGGTTGGTTTTATCTGCTTTAAAACCAACCTTCTCAACAAAAGATCAGAACTTATTTCAAAATGCCGCCACGAAAACAAATATTACTTAAGCCGGATAACATAAATTATCGCACCTTGATAGAACAATAACACTATTGTAAATACATAACAATACTCCAATTATAGATTATAGCGCCTCAGGTATATATAGACTACAGTATGGATCATTCTTTATTAAAGACTGTCTGAAGATCGCGTAAGCGTGAAACTCCGAGTAACAGCAAAAGTTATGTCTTGTCTTTGATCTATCTACAATCTATAATCTATAACGCTCTACATGTCAATGTATTGAGCACTTTACCGTCAAAATAGACACATCCAGATATATATATATATATATATATATAGATTATGGATTGTAGATAGATCAAAGACAAGACATAACTTTTGCTGTTACTTTAGTTAAAGACTGTCTGAAGATCGCGTAAGCGTGAAACTCCGAGTAACAGCAAAAGTTATGTCTTGTCTTTGATCTATCTACAATCCATAATCTATAACACTCTACATGTCAATGTATTGAGCACTTTACCGTCAGAATAGACACATCCATATATATATATATATATATATATATATACAGCCTTTTGCAAATATTATGGCCGGTTCAAGTATATATACAAGTATATCAAAAGTATATCAGAAATTATGGGATATCATTCCTGATATTTTTTTCAGAAAGCCCTAATGATAGGCAACATGAAAAAAATATCAGCGATGATATCCCATATTTTCTGATATACTTTTGATATACTTGTATATATACTTGAATCGGCCATAATTTTTGCAAAAAGCTGTATATATATATATATATATATATGTATAAAACTCGATTGCAGAAACGTTGTAGTATACATTTATGCATATATAGAAATACCTAATGAGATGCAAAAATGGAAAATGTCTTAAAATATGATCGTGTTTTATGCCTTGCTTTTATACAAGATACGTCAAATACATCAAGTTTTAAAGTATCAGATATTAATAAATTATATTTATTTATATATTTTCACTTTTTAGGCCTAAAACTCTCTAATATAAATTTAATAATATCTAATAGCGCTCAAATAATATTTTTCATATTCGTTATTGATAAAACTTCTTAAAAAATATTATGTTGTGAGATATGCATCAATGGATACAAATATATATATATTTTTTATGTTTTTGCATCTAATTAGGTATTTGTATATACACCTACTTGCAAGAACGTTGTCATACAACATTTGAGCATTTGTAGTTTAGTGGATTAGGAATAAATTAAAAGTACAAAAGAAGATCATTGAAGCAGAACTCTTTCTTTTGTACTTTTAATTTATTCCTAATCTTGAAACTACAAATGTTCAAATGTTGTATGACAACGTTTTTGCAATTAGGTATATACGTATAAATGTATATTTATATATGTATACATGTATATGTTTAAATGTATATAAATATTTGATTGTCAAAGGTCCAATCCTAACAAAACAAATATTAAATTTAAAATTGTAGTTTATAAAATCTACAGGATATAGTACCAAATAATAATACTGTTCAACATATTAAAATATGTATTCAAATTGTTAAACAATTTATATTTTTTAAAGTAATGTAAAGTTAAATAAAGTTGTTTTAACCAACCTGATGATTTTTATTATTATTTTCTTGTATTTGCTATAAGAAAGAGGATTATTAATGAAATCTAGCAGTTTTGGTGGGGTAACTTTTTATTAAGAGAAGAGGAAAAAAACTTGCGCCCTTTTGTGGGAGGAGAAAAGAAAAGAAGGGAAGAGAAGAAAGAGAAGCGAAGGGAATAGACATGTAAATATTGTTCTTTTAAGTTCTTTTAAAAAAAATTGTTTTCTAAGTTCTTTTAAAAAACGAATCAAAAATATATAAAAAGCTAAAGCTTTTCTAAGTTCAAGTTGATAATTTACATTCATTGATAACATCCAACTCTTGAAACGTTCTGCCTTCCAAATACTCTTGTACTTTTAGTACAGTGTTCAGTCATGTTTTTATTCCGATGGTTTCGCTTGTAGACTCAAATAATTTGCTTACTTAGAAACAATGAAGAAATGAAGAAAACATCGCAATAATATATTTAAAGATGGATCAAGAATTATTTAATTTTTTTTATATAGGCGAAAAGTATACGTTTAATCTATGACTGAAAGTACTGCTGAAGTCGTGTCTGTCTTCATTATAAAACGACCGAAAACAATTATTCGTCTTCACTGAAATTCACCGACGATCACTTCACGATGCACGTGGTTGTAAACTCATCCAGAAAAATTGGCCTGAAGACCAGAAAAACTTGATTACACTGCAAGAATAATCTTTCAGTCCCGCAGAAACTACTTTGTAGAAGGTAAATTCATTGATGTTAAATAAGATTTCGTGAAAAAAAGTCGACAAAATAGGTGTAAAACTGTCAAAACGACCAATGCTGTGGCACATTTCTAATATTGACTAAAAACTTGGACATGTTGAATGGTTGTTTTCACGGCATTGTGCATCTTTGTCTTCACTACAAGAACCAAAAAGGCAATATTTAAAGCTTTGACGTTTTGCTTTTCGGTCCTATTACAAGGAAAAAGTATAAAAATGCATAGTTTTATTTGAAAACTTTTTTTGAAGGAAAGCGAGATGTTGATGTCTCAAACAAGATGGCCATGAAACTTCCCATATAGAAAGGTTTTGATATTTCTGTAGATAATTTATGGTAATGGTTAATGAAATAAGATATTCGTCATTTATTTAGCTTTTTCAGCTTGTATAACTACACTGAACGACTTTTAACTAAAAAATAAGCTTGCTCATGGACATGTTCTTGTAATATCTCGTCGATGACCTAAAATTACTCCGAAGACCATTTTCAAAAGTCAATTACTAATAAAAAAATTATTATTTTGCATTAATAAATGTGTCTATTGTACTTGCATGTGAAGTATGCATGTACTTAGTTTGCATGTAAAGATTGAAAAAGGTTTAAAAAATAGCTTATAAGCTGAAGCTTAAGAACTTGAAATTTTATTTTCGATGAACTTCTGCCGGCAGCAGTTCATTTTCAAAGGCTCGGGGAAAAAAGTATTTAGCAATAACATTTGCTTAATGAAGTTTTTTTCTTCTTTATATAAGTAATACTTTCTAAACTATTTATCTTCGATTTGAATAAGTTTTCTGATCCTTTGGAGGCTTAAAATATCGATTTTTCTTTCGTGTTTTTCTTTTTGCAAAACCACAACTAGTGGTCACACTGTTTCGTAACGCTGTGTCAAGCTGGTCATGCATTTAGCAATCTTGCTAAAGTGAGAGCTCCGCTTTTAGGCAGTGGCTATATTAGATTACTGGGATACCTGTGGTATCACAGTCTAAAGATGCTTTTTTCTGATTTCTGATTCCTGCTCGACAAAATGGACAAATTGCGCTATAGTACCCACGAGTCTTCTGGACCTCACCCAAGAGCCCTTAGTGGGCATCTGCTATAGGGTTCCTGTCTATGAATCCCATCAATTAATATGTGTCAGCTGTCAACCAATGCCACTACGTTGCCTATTATTTAACAGAGGGCGGAGCTAACTTATCACGTGACATAAATTAATGTCTACGCATGCTCTATTTTGTTGACTGCTGTAATTAAGGACTGAGCCGAGTCAGAATTTTGTATTTATTCGTAAACAAGGATAATTCTAATCAAACTAAGATTTCTAAAGAATTTTCATTTATCACGGCAAATATCTAACTTTGATGGACTACTTTGACTCAGCTATTCAACGCAGTATTATTCGTAGTATCAAAACCAAGGTAAAAATTAGCCAAAAACTATTGTGCTAAAGGTCTCCAAGCTAAATTCAAATCGATAGAACGTCCTGGCTTCATTCAAGTTTTACCGTCCCGATTTTCGGATGCTAAATTTTATGTTTTGACTGAAAAAGACTACTACAAGTAAACATGAGGTACAAAAAAGTTTATTCGGACATGCATTTAGATATTAAGAAAGAGTAATGTTAAATCGGCGAATATGTGTTACATATTCGATGTTAAATCGAACGCATGGCTTTTGATTGATTTACAAATATTAACGAACATACAATATTATAAAATGTAATGCAATTCTGAAAGAATTTTTGAGCAATTATTTGCTTGTCTTAACGTTCTAAATAAAGGACTCTGTCAAATAGTAAACAACACGCTGAGCTAAAGAAACGTGCCTCCGTCAGCTCGCTTTGCAGACCACATGTCTGCAACTTAATTGCGTATGATAAAACTCAGACTGGAGTTTGAAAGAAGTAGAAGTTGGACTTAAAAATCGGTATTTTCAATAATGTTTTATTTAACTTTTTTTCCCAAAATTGCTGTCCACTAAAATGACATCTCGGGTTTTCTTTTTGTAAACTGGGAAAATAGGATTTTATGCACTGGTCAGCAAATTCTCAGCCAATCCAAACTCGAGTAAAACAATATGAATTACCTTACATTCAATCAGGCCGAGGCCGATAGGCCTTGTCCAATCTGGCAGTCAGAGGAATTTTTTGAATTCAATTATTTTCAAATTAGACAAGCATTGTAATCTTATTGCAGATTAATTATATCATGACAAACTAGCTTACAATCATAAAATACAAAAACAAATAAAAGGTTAGAAAATAGTTTAGATATAAACATATTGCCTTCATTCTTGCCTAGCCATTTCCTAACAGTCGGCTACTCGAGTACTTTTTAGACTTTTCTGTGGTGAAGTGCGAGGTTTTGCCAATTTTTTTACGGTTTCCCCATGCATTTGAACACTCGAGCAGGCAAATATTATCATCCATGCATGTCGTGTTAATTTTTTTGTGTATTTTTGTCCATATTTACTTCTCGCATGCGACTTAGATTTTCTGAAGATACTTCTGGGAGTCTAATATAAGCTTCTTGCAGCTCCGTGTAAAGGAAATTTTCATAATGTTGACTAAAAACATCGTAATAATAATAATAATAATAATAATATTTATTACTCATATTGCGCGATTTTAACATATGAATATGATCAAATGCGCATTACAACAATAAGAAATATAAAATATTTAAAATAATAAAATATAACTTTCCAATAGAGCGATGAATAATAACATATAATTGTATAATAACAAATAAATAATATAATAAAATAAAATAATACTATAAAGATGTAAAAATGAGACTAAGCAAAGACACAACCCCACGACACCCCGGAGCCACCACGCCCCATTATAATGGAGCGTGATGGCCTCGAAACGCCGCAAACCACATCTCCACTCAGTCCACTCCCACATCTTTATGTGTCTCAAAATTCTTACTCATAATAATACTATAATAACTAAAATTTATAATAGATTATAGGCTTGTTTAAAAAGATATGTTTTTATAATTGACTTAAAACTTAAAAAAATATTTTGATTTCTGATAAAATCAGGGAGGCTGTTCCAAACTTTAGGCGCTGCCGCTGTAAAAGACCTATCTCCCAGTGTCTTCTTATATCTAATGCTTTGGTCAACTAAAAAAGTACTAGAATTCGATCGAAGATGATATTGAGTTAACGGCTTTACCTTAACCAGATCTTTAATGTAAGAAGGTGCTAGGTCATGTACTGCCTTAAATGTCATAACAGCTACTTTGTAAGTAATGCGATAACGCACCTGAAGCCAATGCAGGTCAATAAGAACAGGCGTTATATGTTCATATCGTGGTGTGTAACTAATGAGTCGTGCAGCTGAATTTTGAATGCGCTGAAGTTTACTGAGGTGAACCTCAGGAAACCCATACAAAAGGCTGTTGCAATAATCTATGCGAGACATTATTACAGACTGGACAATGAGTTTGGTCCTATCATAAGATAGAAATTTCCTAATTTTCCTAATATTATAAAAATGATAATATGCTGATTGACAAATCGTATTAACGTGCGTTACCATACTAAGGGAAGATTCGAACCATGCTCCTAGATTGCGGACTGCCGAACTGGCAACCGCAACGCTTGTGTCACCAACTTTTACATTTGTGATATTAATTTTTTCAAGTTGCGCGCGCGTCCCTATAATGATTATCTCTGTTTTATCCTCATTTAGTTTTAACCTGTCTACTGTCATCCAGTCCTTAATACTTGAAATACAATCCTGAAAAGCCGTCAAAGCTTCCGCTTGACTTGTACTGGAATCAGCCTTAAAGGAAAGATACAGCTGGGTATCATCTGCGAACGCGTGTACATTGGGAAAATGAGTTCTTATAATGTCAAACAGTTTACTTGCATATATAGTAAATAATAGTGGTCCTAGGCTTGATCCTTGAGGAACTCCGAATGGCAGGTCAAAGGTTTTAGAATAGCAGCCATCAAAAAAATACGTTAAAGACAAAGAAATATTTTCTTCTTCCTCGATCCGCCATCTTAAATCCAGGACAAGTAAACAAAGCCGACAAGCATAAGCTGCGCTCTGATTGGTTGAAAGATAATTCATATTATTTTACTTGCGTTTTGATTGGCTGAGAGAAACTATCCAATTACTAATAATTGGACAGTTACAGTTTTCTCAAAAAAAAATGCGAACGAAAATTAATTATTCATGACAAACTTATGACAGGATGAACATTTGAGAATAATACCATAGCTGCTTATATGGGATTATGGAGTGATGATAACATTATTATAGGTAATAGTACTACATGCTGTCCAATTTGGAAATAATTAGATAAAAAATTCGGAGGACTGCCAAAATTGGACGAGACCGATAGGCTGTGTCTAAATTTGGCAGTCAAGGAGTTTTTTGAATTCAATCTTCGTGCGAACTGGGTATCAATCCGTCAGTAAAAGAGTTGGGGGGTACCCACAATAAAAAAAGTAAGAGTAAGAGTACAAAACCAATAAACACAAACAAGTACCTAATTACCCAAAAATGGGGGGGGGGGAGGCACGTGCCCCCCCCCCCCCCCCCCCCCGTGCCCCCTCGCTACGCTACTGAATTGGCCACAATAAAAAATGCTAATCCAATTCTAGTTTTGCCGGCTCACCCCCTTTACTTTATGACCAGCCACTGCGTTAACCTAACCTCAGCTTGTGTACATCATGACATTTTCTTTTCAGAGGGGTAAATGAAAAAGAATTTGTTTTAAATTATAAAACACTGGATTCTTAAAGGAAAAACGTGTACAGAAAGTATTTGCAAAAGAAAATTGAAACCTTTTCACTTCGAAATAGATCAGAAGAGCACAGAGGCGCATCGTATTTTGACAAGAACATTCCCGCCAGATCGATTCCACAGCAATCCATTGCCAGAAATATTGGACATTGTCAGCGGTGTTACGCATGAATGAAAATGAAGTGGTTTTCTAGAGGAAAAATGTAACTACATGGTTTCCAAGCACATATTTATATTCAACTATGATGTTAGTAAAACAATTTTTGCCAAAAAATAGTTACTTGACAATCAAAAGAACAACTATTATTTTTCTGTTGATAAGCCTCACCACAGGAAGCCCATGAAGGACAAGAAACAAGTTTCAAACGTAAATCGTTACTTTAAGCTTCCTTATTGTATTTCAGCAGTCAATAGGAGCTTGTCAAAACAAAATGGCGATATTTAGGGGGTTTTGAAGCTGTTTGGAGCAGTTCTCTGTGGTTTCTTGTCATTTTTAACTGAAAACTACGAGCTAACAACGCGTCGAATCGCTTAAAATTTAACCTAACTTCAAGCTTCTTGGGAACCTACATTCTGAAGGCATGCTGTCTATTTTGAGCGGTTTTGGATTTATTAAACACTCGTTTGGTGATATCGAGGTGGAGCTCTTTTACTTTTAAATTTTTTCGAGCTCAAATAAGACGATTTTGGGGTCAAGTGTGGCCAGATTTATAGACGATGTATGGAATCTAGAGCTTTCGAAAACTTTCGAAGGCAAGTAGTCCGGGAACCAATATGTCGCATGATTCAATGATCATTTTACGCTTATTTAGTAGCTTGTAGGGTGGGTTGTTTGTCGCGATGTGGAGCTCAGAGGAAATAAAACCCTATTCGCCGTAAATAGAGGAAGCTCTATATTCCCCATACATTTCCTATAAGACTCGGCGGCTATTTTGTAAGCTGAAACGCATCATTGCGCATGGATGAGCAGGCTCATGTCCCATATTTCTGGCAATGCAATCACTATAATCTATGGAGAGAACCACTTGGTCGCAAAACCGTTATCTCTGCATGAAAGAATATAAATTTTAGAAAGGATAATCTTGGGAGTTTTGAGACTCTCTCAGCTCGCTTCATGTAAAAAAAGCGAACGGTTGTGAATTCAAAAAAATAATGATGACTCAGATTATAGGACCAACGTACGAACGTACGAACGAACGTAATAACGTACTAACTTCTATCCCCATACTATATACTACAGTGAGCTATGTATGCCGCATGGCCAACTATTCCGGCCATTGAGCCCGCAATGAGGCAGCGGTTATCCCCAATTGAATTACAAAATGGCGAATCTAAAATATAAAGATTTGATAGCCGCGAGCCAAGAAATGAAAGATAAAAGTACGCTTTTTAAATGAAAAACAATTTGCCGGGTTATCATAGCATACGATAATTCCTTACCCTTCATTCTGACCAATAAAATGAACAAAATAAAACGTTTGAATGTTTCCTTTCTTTGGCAATCGTTCGGACTAGAAAACGACATACTGTTTCTGTAAAATTTATACAAAACCATGCAGCACTGCGAAGTAACAAGACTAATTCATCGAATTACAGAATTCATATAAAATTTGCCGGGTAAAATTTAAAGAATAAACTAACCCTGAAATCCTTATTTCAAGGGTTTGTCCAATTTATCGATGTTTTGATATTTCCTTTTTGGCGATGAAATGCTGCAAAACTTCTTCGTCCTCGTACGGTATGTCGTTCTTCCGGTCTGCGAAGTTTAGTGAATTTCCAAACATTTTTATTACGTAAAACTCCATCAAATATCGACATGTTTGGTATGAAAATGTCGCTTGAAAACACTGCTTTCTAGTCTCGCTAAGAACTCTGTTATTAGCTGCAATGCAGTAAAGATGGCCAGTGGTTTCTATATTTACAGCTTTACTCCCGGTGCTTTTTGGCGCAAAAGCGCGCGAAAGTCAAATTATACAGTCTCTAGAAGTAAAGGAAAAATGTCCGATCTATTACAAAAAAAAAAAAGACCTGCAATTCCAGGCTTAGTGTATTCTTTAAATTTTACCCAGCAAATAGATTCGCCATTTTGTAATTCAATTGGGGATAACCGCTGCCTCATTGCGGGCTCAGTGGCCGGAATAGTTGGCCATGGTACGTACGAACGTACTAACGTATATCCCCATACTATATACTAGAGTGAGCTGTGTATGCCGTACGTACGAACGTACTAACGTATATCCCCATGCTATATACTAGAGTGAGCTGTGTATGCCATACGTACGAACGTACTAACGTATATCCCCATGCTATATACTAGAGTGAGCTGTGTATGCCGTACGTAGATCCAAAGGGGTTTAATACCCCGCATTATTTATACTACATTTAGGATCTTATATGCGCTTGTATATGGAATACCAAAACATATGCGACTACTGTTAATTTAGCTTTACTATTTATGCAACCATGATGAACCACGTGAATTCCAAGAAATGCCATAATAAAAAGTTCGCTTGTGATAACTGCAACAGGAGATATACGACTGAAAATGCCCTATCGAGACGCGTGCGAGATAATATGTGTAAGACAGATTATGAGTGCAAGGACTGTGGTAGAAAGTTCAAACGTGCAAAGGACTTAGAGTTGCAAGGGTCATAGTTTAGCTTACACTTGCGTGACGACTACTGAGATGTTCAAGCACTCTAAATTCGACTGTAAAAATAAATGACTTATATAATGCACTGTAACGACTGTCAAGTACCTATGACGCTCAAAGATGACTGCTCTGCGACTTGCTCAAGTTGTGGTAAGGTTATCTTCCAAGTCGTCTCATGTGACACCTTGGATCAGTATTACCAATCCGCTGGTAGGAAGAGAACGCCTTATCGTAGGATTGATTACTTTCGAAAGTGGGTAAGTCAAATTCGAGGAGACACACTCAAGGAAATAAAGCACGAGTTGAAAGGAACGACCGCGCGCGACTTAAAAATCGCCCTGAGGAAGATGAAACTACGAAAATTATACAAACATTATTCATACATTTTATCTAACATCCTAGGGATTCCTGTCCCTGAGGTTACCAAAGAAATGATGATTAGAGCCGAAGGGATGTTTATGAAGTCGAATAATGTTAGTTACTACCCCGACTTAATCTGTGAGATTTTTCATGAACTTGACCCTATTCACCCCATCTTAAGATGGATATACCAAAAAGATAATACATGCTGCCTTCTCTTAGAAGTACAACAATAGAACAAAAATATAGGATGATGTAATTACTTTTTCGAGAAGTTGGTATTCTAAATAAAAAAAACTATTTTCCTTTAATGTACTATGTTTCAATAGAGCCTTGTAATTACTTTTTCCATTCTTTATATTTCTAAAGCCATGCCAGATGTTTAATAATAGAGCAGTTTCCTTTTATTTATCGCTTTTCAATTAGGTTGAATTGAATTGAATACTTTAAAGTTTGAATAGGCTAACTCAGTCAAATATTATATTACACCAGTGTAAAAAAATATTATCCATAGAGCTACTATAAAATTGTAGCAGTAGGTTTTTCTATTTTTCTTCTTCTTTTTCTTTTTTCTTTCAGTGAAGCTATGTGAATTTTATTTTATGCTATTATGAGAGACTTTTCTTGCATTTATTCTTTTTCCAGTACGCTGTCATAACTTTTTTAAACAGTCATTTTAAATGTCAAAATGAATAGAGCCACGCCCTAGTATACAAAGTCCAGCTTACCTAATAAATATTTGATGTAGTCTGGTACAGTTTGTCATTTCTTTGAGTTGTCATCTTGGTGCCATTACTTTTTTGAGAAGAAAGAAAAGTTCAAATTCGTTTAACGAATTAAAGAGTCTTTAGAAGGAAAGCAGCCTCAGTGCCTCTTCAAAAAGAACAGCATCTTTGTACAAGGTATTTTTTAGTTATTGAAAAATATAAAAAAGAAATATGTTATATTAAGTAATGATTCCAGAAAAACAATTGAAACAAGGCGTTCCTCATGTTGAAAGGGTTCAAGGTACAAGACCTCAATTTTGGACGTGTATCTTGAAAATCATAGTATATATTTTTTGCGATATTTTAATATAAAAATACATTTATTTTCAATCAATCCCTTTATTTATCAATGATAAAAGTTAAAAAGAAAAAAGGAAATAAAGGAATTAACGCAGATTTTTTAAATAATTTTCCATTCTCTCTTGAAATATCTCTACCACGTTATATTTTTTATACGAACATTAAATTTCACAGCCGATGGCACTAATTACATTTTTCTCCAAATTCTCGATTTTTCTTGGTTGTGTTGAAGAACTGTTATACTTAGTTTGACAGACATTCTTCTTTGATCAATTATACACTTCCTTGTAAAGCAAACGTTTAAAACTACGCCGTATGTTTGGTGTAAATTGGTATATTTTTAAAATCTCAAAACTGCTCAATTTCAATAACAATTTTCCAACATATGGCACCCACTTGAAGATTCTTATTCAAACCACTAGAAAGAACTAATGTCTGTGTATTTGATTGCTTTTGGACCTATAACCTGGTGCAGATATTTAATACAATGCAATTTGCTGTTTGTTTATGATCTTTGCAGAAAAACAATTCGAGTCTTAGTTTAAGTAGCTCCAGACTCTGGGTGCTGCACAATACTTGCACGCAATTCGATCGCGCTCGACAGTGAGTGAAAGCGTAGAAAAACTCTAGTTTTAGTGGAGACAAAGAAATATATATATAGAGACCAAATTTTGGAATTTTAAAATACAGTTTACTATAAAATGAAGTTTGAATCAAAATAACTTTCAAAAATACGAACATGCGATATTCTTGAGACATAATAAAAGTAATAACTGGAGCCTAAAAAAAACCGCGAACCAAAGCAATCGTGTGCGAATTATATGTGTTCGGTGTTTCTGGGGATATTTTGAATACATTTTGAATGTGATATTTTAAGGACTATTTCTCATTCAAGGACATAATCAGCAATTATCCCAGTGAGCCAGAAGGGGTTTATTTACAAATATATTTACCGATATAGAGTCGAGGTAAATATTCACCATATTCACTGACAGAGCCTGGGGTGAATAATAGTTTTATTATAATTTTAGACTTGAATATCAGAGAAAAGACGGCATTCAGGCTAAATAAACGTTTTAGTGTTACTGGCAAACTTTGGGGAACCTCGTAATCACTGCTTGAACTGTGAATATCGTCTCATACTTACTGGTCGCTCGACCAATCACTAAAATCATACTAAAATATAATATGACATGACGTGACATGATATTATAATAATTTAAGTATAGGGTTCTATACATGATATGCTGGTCGTTTTTCATGCATTACCTCAGTATTCACAAAATAATTTTATGAAATAGATGCCTGTCAAGATGTGGATTCTACACATGCTACCTATAACAGTCCTGTGGTTATCTATCTATCAGGTGGTTTCTTATGGTAATGTAAAATTATAATTGTTGATTTTTAAACTTGTTCATTATCTGTTTTAAAAACAATTAATAATGGATACTGATGGTAGAAAACATATTTCTCTTCATCATTGTTTAGTAAACATGAACTTAAGAGCGACTGTCCACTAATATCGAGCCAAATCGAGAATCAGCGGCAACAATGAAAAAAAAATGATTTTCTTTATATTTGGCCCAGAAATAGGTATTGATGAGTAAGTAAGCCTGGTGGGTTTGATTTCTTAAAAAAATAAATTATCGCCGAGAAATATCGAAAACCCGGTTTGTCCGCTCTCGAGCCCGAGACAGCGAGTAATGAAAACGATTTTTTGGGTCTGTTTAATCTTTTCAATTTACAAATTTTAGTTTCATACAACTTTAAGAGTGATTGTTTAAGTTAACTCCAAAATATCAAAGCTTAGAAATCTATATTTTCTATAGTTTACTTCAGTAAGAATGACTAATTAGCATATTGTTGTTAACGAATAGGTTTCCAATAAGTTTTGGATGCGAAAAAAAACTCTCACAAATTGACTAATATTAAAAAGCAATATAACAGAAAGACGTTTCTACTTGCTTTACATGTTTTCTTGGTGATTCTGTACATTTCCACATCCATTTTCATAATGTTTTGTACGTGTTATCAGATCTTGGATCAGGTTGCGTGACCTAAGTCCCTTGGGAGAGGGAGAGGGTGGAAAGTGCGTATATATAGTTTTTTTTAATGGTTTTACTAGGTAAATTCTGAATAATGCAATTTCCTCAATCTTTTTCGATTTTCAATTAAAGCAATAATATTCTGAAACTGATTCTGAAGGTTTTCGTCTAACACCTACCCGGTAAATGCAATATATATATATATATATATATATATATATATATATAAATGCAAGTAAACTAGTTAGCCACTTGACGCAGCTCTGATATTAAATATATGATTTTAAGATCTCATTTAAAACAACGCCAAAGACAAACTGTGGAATGTCTCCTACAGAGATCTGCCCTGGTACAAATCAAAGAAAAAGCAGCTGATAAAAGTTATGAGTTCTACATTTGGTTAAAAACCAAGTACGAGGTTACTTTAGATAATACCACTCAGTTTGCACAGTCTTGATATTATTGGAGAAACCGCTGACTGGTCTTTTTAGACTGATTAGGAAGAAATTTAGTATCATGTATTGACAGGAGAGTATGAACTGAGAGGGCACATCTCCCATACATATGTCTATCCTTCTGAAAATTATTTGAAAATCTATTATCTGTTCGCGCAGCCTGAACTGAATCAGGATCCGGAATCCCGGATAATAAAGTTATATCTTGCTTGTTGACACGGAAATTCTTAACTGAGGTGACTGTAATGGGACAGGTTCTCCTCTTCCGTAAAGTAGGCAGTGACGTTTGGCCTCGGTATATCGATACTCTGTAAAATATGGAAACAATTTCCGTACTTTCCGTAGAGTGACCTTGTCCGCCATGATAGAGAGAATTTGTCTTCGTGCAGCCCAACTACCTGCAGTATTATAACATTCGGCAAGCGCATCCAAAAGAATGATATCCATATCTTCAAAGTTCGTTTCGTCAGGAGTGAACCGTTAGCGAATGGTTGTCGAAGATGAGAGAGACTGCCATAGAGGACCAGCATCGCCGGGGGCAATTTCTTCAAGAACAGCCGTCACGCCCTGCGTGTATAATATCGTTTCGTCCTATCACTAGCATCAGACCAAGGGGAAGTGAGGGTAAATCTGACTGGACTGACATCTCTGGAACGTAAAAAAACTATTCAGCTCTTGTAAAACATTTCCTGACGATTCTTCCAAGCTGGCATCCTCAGATGGCGAAAAAAGGCTTCCACTAGGTGTTACTGGGTTGAGATGTGGTTAGCCAGTCCTTTTTACGGTTAAAGGGGTGCTGTGGGCGGCTGGCCGTGGGCTATCTACTGTTACCTCTTTGTCACTGTCCTGTGAGACACATTATATGATTATCAGGAAAATGTACAGTTCATTATATATTGCTTGTGACCCCCCCCCCCCCCCCCCCTCCGCCACCACCCACAGAGGCGGGGGAGCCGGGAAGGCACCGAGGGTTCTAACCCCTCCCCCCCCACACACACACATACACACACATGCACGTACAAAAAAACTCTTTAAAATGTGCTACGCCGTTCCTGTTATATCAGTATATAGTAATCCTAGAAGTCCTTAAAGATATGAAAACGCCAAGAAAGATATAATCTTGTAAGAGTAATAAAACCATGCATTAATTGATGTTACAAATATTAAGTTTTTACCAAAGACATAGACTTCATCTTCGCTTGAACAGTGTAATCATAGAGTAGAACCCTGCATTCGCGGCATATTCCTGTGCGAAAATGAAATATTTGCATTATATTATGCCAGACTTTAGGGCGTCAAGTTAACTTCTTCGATTGACTTTGGTTCAATATCACATCCAGGTAGGTATTGCAAATGCAATTTCGAAAATTTAGATAACAGTTTCATTTTATTTTTTATTGCTTTCTACTGTCCCACAAAATAAGTAACAAAAGTACTAACCTGAACCTACGGGAACAAAGACACCAGTCAGCTGTAAGATGGTTTTCGAATTATTTTTTCCGATCCCGCGCTCAGCTTTAGGCCACTTAGCTGTCTTTTCACCATGTCTTGACAGCTCCAGAGGAACTCGAGAGCGTTGGGAACCTCTGCGCCAGCCTATGCCTAACGACGAGCGATGACCCGGACATATTGTCAGCTCCGCAATATTGTCTGGCACTGAAGAGATCGATGCTCTAGCCAAAACTATTTTCACCTCTGAATAGATATCCTGTATCCCGAAAGCTTTCTTGTGCCCTGACATGTCTAACCCACATGATACGACTGGTATCACAACCTTCTTCTGGCTTCGATCTCTGGGATCATGACCGCAAGTTCCGCCTACAATACTTCTAAACGAAAACAACTAACTTCCATTTCTTCAATTTTTTAAGCCGATTTCTTTATCACTGATCAGTGTCGCGTTAAAAAGATAAGCATCGATAATGTCATGTGCAAATGCCTGTAATCAGGTAATCATGTGAATATGACAAGTACGACTAGACCATTTTTTAATTGTTTCACATACCAGAGTTTATCTTTGCGATGTTTTAATGAGATATTAAAATCATATATTTAATATCAGAGGTACGTAAAGCGGCCAACTAGTTTACTTTTTTCCATTAACCGGGTAGGTGTTAGACAAAAATCTTCAGAATCAGTTTCAGAATATTATTGCTTTAATTGAAAATCCAAAAAGATTGAGAAAATTGCATTATTCAGAATTTACCTAGTAAAACCATAAAAACTATATAAACACACTTTCCACCCTCCCCATCTCCCACGGGACGTAGGTCACGCAATCTGATCCAAGATCTGATAACACGTACAAAACATTATGAAAATGGATGTGGAAATGTATAGAATCACCAAGAAAACATGTAAAGCAAGTAAAAACGTCTTTCTGTTATATTGCTTTTTAATATTAGTCAAATTGTGAGTTTTTTTTCGCATCCAAAACTTATTGGAAACCTATTCGTTAACAACAATATGCTAATTAGTCATTCTTACTGAAGTAAACTATAGAAAATATAGATTTCTAAGCTTTGATATTTTTAAGTTAACTTATACAATCACTCTTAAAGTTGTATGAAACTAAAATTTGTAAATTGGAACAAAGTTATACACCGATTTTCATCGTAATTCAAAAGGCTCCAAACACACTGTTTACCGGCTCCGTCGAAATGGTAACCAAAAACTGGTATATTCACTGGCTTATTAAGAGCGCTGTGGAGATTTCCCGAAGCTAAAATTTACAGATCCGGTTTTTCGTTATTTCTCGGCGAGAATTTTTTTTTTTTTAAGAAATCAAACCCACCAGGCTTACTTACTCACTAATACCTATCTCTGGGCCAAATATAAGGAAAATCGATTTTTCGCTGTTGCCGGACTTCGCTCGGTATTAGTGGACAGTCACTCTTAAATGTTATAGAAAGATCAGAGGATGGTGGTCACTTATGATGTGATAATTTCAACCAATCAGAGCTCTTGAATTTCAGCAACTTTTAAAATTATGTCGATAAAACAAAGGCATTTTTTATCCTACCGACTAAGTTCTGCAAATCTGCTGGGATTATATTTGTTAAAAGTAACGTTGTTTAAAGGTGTCAGTGATATTTTTGAAAGATTATATTAACATTTTTCTAAGACACATATATCTCGTTGAAATATGATTACATGTATTAAGAAAGTATAGGTATATTTAATAAAAGTCAATTATACTCGCTATTTGTATATATATTCCTATCTAAATATCAAGAATTTATTTCGGGTAAGGATTTAGGCTGGTCAGCCCCTTTGACTCCTCAATATTTTTGAAGAGATAGAGCAATGAAAACAGACTATTTTATTTATTACGCATAACAAAGTGGCACCGCGTGCATTGTAATATGTGATTTTGTTTCTTCACTTATCCAGATATTCAAACTATGTGTCATTTCAGGCTGCTCTTTTTCCTTTAACCATTATCCTTGAAGTACGACCCCCGAAGTTTTATGTTTTTTTTAGCCAACTAGCATTTCGATGGTCGTCATTCAAAAAACTAAACTAGAGTAATTACATTATTGAGAGAAATTTTAAACTGAGTTAAATATTAGAGGATTAAAATATTTAATTCAGTCCAAAATCTCCCTAAAAATATGTATTTTTTTTTAGTTTATTTCTCTGATTAACGGCAGTCAAAATGTAAGTTGGCGAACGAGACATCAAACTTCAGTGGTCGCACTTCAACGATAATGGTTGTAAATAACAGCTCCAAAGCTTCAAAGAACTCTTTTATGTTTTTGAATGTTAAAGGCAAATATCACAGTTTTATGATTTACGGAAGATGATCAGTTATGTACTAACCCTTGTGGTAGCAGTATAATGTGGTAACGCAGCTCTACAACAGATAGTGACATTCAGTAACCTTTTTAAAAAAAAACGTTCACAAAATCATTAAATAAAGGAGTAATAATTCATTTAATTGAACTATTCGGCTTTTAATAGACATTTTAACCAACAAAAAAAACTACACTTAAGATTTTGGGTTGTAAATCCATGTCAAAGAACAATAAAACGACAATAGAAGACTATACAATACATACAATATAGAATAATATACTACAATACAATAAAGGTATTGTATTCCACTTGGTCAAGGCTTTCATCGCCAGAAATTCCGAACCATTTTGGGCGGAGCTTATTATTCATCATTTTTACCCTGTCAATCAAGCAATTGTGTAGATTCGATTGTGATTGGGCTATTGTGAATGTGACAATTGAATGTTTACCTTTCCGGAACGTTGCGATAATAATGGCGTCTCGACAAGAAAAAGGGTTTTATTTGGTATTAAATAGCACTTCCACAGTTGATATTTTACCCAAGATTTTAAACAAGATTGAATAAATGGAATAAACAACTTTTAGAAGAGTTCAGTGTGAAAATGCGCTTCATCTTGTACTCCAAAGTCAAGTTACATCTCAAGATGGAGGCAGAAATGGAAGCCCTGTTAATGCTAAACTTCACCTCGTAAAACCGAGACGAAAATTTAATTCTTTCTTCTGAAATTTCGTGAAATGCTCAAGACATACTTCCTCAATCGATTGGAAGTTCGGGAAGGAAAAAGTGTTTGACTATTTTGAGCTGAGAGCCGAAGATGTGAGACCAGGTTCAGGTATTCTTATGATAATCCACTGTAATGTCTGACTATTATAGTCATTGGCATTAAAATGTAATTACCGAGCTGAAAACTATCACCAACGGAATTAAATTGAGATCAAATGAAAGTTCGAATACACTTTATTGTATTTGAGGTTCGGGCTGGCTTATTTATCCAGTTAAAATTAAAATATTTTACTTTATCGAAATTTCTCAATACTTTTCCCACCATATTTGAGCCCTGAATTTTCTAAGTATCATGACTTTAACTGCGCATGTCCGTTCGGAATTTCTGGCGATGTATAACCAGATTTTGACTCTTCTGTAAAAACAGAACAACAGAACAACAGAACAACAGAACAACAGAAAAACAGAACAACAGAACAACAGAACAACAGAACAACAGAACAACAGAACAACAGAACAACAGAACAACAGAACAACAGAACAACAGAACAACAGAACAACAGAACAACAGAACAACAGAACAACAGAACAACAGAACAACAGAACAACAGAACAACAGAACAACAGAACAACAGAACAACAGAACAACAGAACAACAGAACAACAGAACAACAGAACAACAGAACAACAGAACAACAGAACAACAGAACAACAGAACAACAGAACAACAGAACAACAGAACAACAGAACAACAGAACAACAGAACAACAGAACAACAGAACAACAGAACAACAGAACAACAGATAGACCATTAGAAGTTTTTTTCTAATATTCGTTAGTCTCAGACCATAAATAGCCCTTTCAAACACGCCTCAACGAGACCCCGGGTATTAAATTGTATGATAAAACCTTTAAATAAGATGTTTCAAGTTCAAATCAAATAGTTGTTTGTAGGCTGGTTTTTGACTCATAATAACTATATGTTACTTCAACCTTTCAATTTAATTGAATTTTGTCGAGCTTTCGGCTCACGGAGCCATCATCAGGACTGAATGAACGTTACAATTAGTAATTCGTCAACATAACAATAAGCGCGCGTGTTTCAAGTTGTTTTAAGGAGGCTCCCAAGGGTTTTCATAAATACCTATGCACTCATAGAAAATGTCCCAGATCTTCGTATTGCCAAAAATCTTATTTTGATGTGATATACCATATTAAAGCTGATGAAATGAGGATTCGATCTTTCTAAAAATTATCACGTGTGTTGTTGTCATGAAAACAACAGACGACTTGCAAATAGGCTTAACATCTTATTTAAAAAATTGTATCTCGACTTCTGTTCGGTGAAAGTTTCTTTAAACTTGCATATGTTGAGTTATCCACTTGATCTTTCATCTGAGAGAAAATAAAAAATATCTGTAATAAGGAATCCTTAAAATATCGCAAAAACTTATTTTTTTAGATAAAAATATTTTCCAATTACAGAATTTTCTTATATTTTGGCTATGCAATCTTCATCTTTATTAGAAAAAGACTGAAAAAAATCAAAACAATCTACCGAATAGTTTTTGAGTTATTCGCCCGAATTAATCGTGTACGCGTCAGATGGGTCTTGTAAAACTAGAACAACTGCGCATGCGACAAACCTACCTCAAATGACATGTTCGAGAACCAAGATAGAGCAATGTTGTGCAGAACGATGCGATAAGATGGAAGTTTTACGTCCTCTAAATAGCATTTTTCTGTAATGTGAATTACTTTGAAGTTAGAATAAGTTATTGTTTTTCGAAGTGGTAAATTATAGCAGCAACGATCCGTGAAGTCTTAGAAATTCTGGCAGTTGGTGTTGATGAGGATGATGGCGGCAAAGCGAGCACTGCATATAAACCTCTTTTCCCGTACTGTTGGAAGACATGGCTCAGGTGGGGATATGCAATTCCTTGGAGTGTCAGCTTCTTAATGATTCCTTGCTTAACTGGACGTAACTGGTCGTTGAAATGATCGTAAAGGTTTCCTCGATATGAATGCACGAGATTGCTGCTTTGGTCGAGCAGCTTCATATCTTGGAACGCATCCTCGGCTGAAATGCTGTTAGATCGATTCACGAGGACTTCTCGACTCAGTTGGAGTGGCGAACTATCAGAAAACAAAAGTGCTTTGGTATCCTCAAGAGCGTCGTGTGCGTCAAAATCTTCATTCATTAAATTCTTGAACAAAGTTGGTAACTTTTCTTTACTGGGCAATTCTACATTTGGCGCTGGATTTTTTTTTTTTTTTTTGAGGTAGCGAGCAATTGCCCGGCTTTCAGCAAAGAAAACATTCATGGCTTGGAGTTGATCGGCGAAAGATTTACCAGTAGTACGAAGGAGAACAGGAGTGTCAAACAGTTCAGAGTTGTGTCCAATAAGAATAGTTATAGGCTTTGGATCTAGAGCTTCTGGTTCTATGAAGTGGAGAAATTCTTCAAGGCAGACTTCTAATGAAACGGTAGGTAGTTCAGTGTTATTCTTGTACAATAATCTTCTGTCGTTTTTTGTAACCACGTGTAATTTATTTACTATGTGAGCGCTCTCACTAACTTCACCTTTAGGCACGACGAATTTAGATAAATAACGTCCATCTTCGTTGATTGCTGCTAGTTGACATACTTCGGCTGAACGACCCAAGCATGTCGTTTCGAGATCAAAACAAATGAAATTATATTTCGAATTACAATTGTAATGAAGTTGATTCTTGTTAGGATGGATTTGTTGAGGAGGAAGTAGTTTTTCAAATCCTCTAAGCTCAAAACTTGATATAGTGTCAAGGTTTATGTCATCAAGTATTTTCAACTTATTGTTAACTTGTTGCTGTTGTTGTTGCTGATGTTGTTGTGGTAAGCTAACATATAAGTTAAGACGGATATTTGTCTCATAGCACATCCCTTCTTTTTTCTCTTTCAAAACATTTCTTGAAATTTTCTTAGATGTTAGTTCTTTTCGTCTTCGCTTGAAAGAAGAGTTTTTTGTCTCGTGATTCACCATGGCTTTCACAATGTAATCCAGGCTCAATGTTGATGGATTTCAGTGTCTTACTTACATATGTGTGACCAATATTCTTCTGTGCAACACCACATACTACCCGGAAGTCACTGCTCTCTCTCCCACCATAGTACCTGAACTTCAAATTGTTTGATCCAATGGTGTTATTCAATGATTCGTTTCTTTGATAATTTGCAGCTGGTGCAATCTTTTTCACTGCTATTTTTGTAGCATATTCCTCAAAGAGACTAGTGAGTGCCTTCCTTAGTGACTCTCCATACAAATCTTTGCCATATGGCAAGTCCCCATGTCTATAAGAAGCTACATTTGTTAGTGCTCGACACCAACTAGGGCTGCATAGATGGTGATCACCAAAAGCATGAGGAACTATACATCTGAATCCTTGTTGAAGTCCTCTTGGGTTGTTTTTATTTTGAGAAATGCAGTAGCTAAAACACTTTGTGAGGTAGTTGATGACTTTAGTTGACAATGGCGTCGCATCAGGGAATTGCTTTCTCTTACTCAAATTGTAAAGCCTGGTGCTTAAGGACCTTTTAAAATGAAATTGATCAGACCATTTGGTGATGTCATAGGGAACTTGGTCTGACAGGTGTGAGAGAGTTGTACTGTCATCATCTCCAATATATGTCGAGTACTTTACTTTGCTCTCGTTGATTGAATTATTAAACAGCTCACAAGCAACACTTGATTCCATCATCTTTGAAGAGCCTTCATGATTTGCTCGGCAGTCATGTGATCTGGGCTCTTAACCATTTTTCCTTGCAGCTTCACACACTCGACAATTCTTGCATCTAGTGCTGTATGCCAACACCTTCCCAGTTACAAGGCCCATGGCAGCACCATGACCTGTGTTAGAATTTTGGCCCTTTTCCCTCTTCTGCCATCCCATATCATACGACATCCTTATATCTGTTACATAATTTTGATCTGGTTTAAGGCAATGATTTTTTTCTTTTTCTGTATTTTCTTTGCAGCTACCTTTTGCAAGGCCTTCCACTGCTCTACCAACTTCCCTTTCTCTGGTTTTGAAAGTAGTTTGATTAATTTATGGTACATTCATGGTGGATAATATTGTGCTCAAGTGTGTATGGCCTATCCCAGCATCCAGTGAAGCAAGCACTGCCCTACTATTGATGTCATATGCTTGAGGTCCTCTCATGCCACTTTTTTGCTTTTCTGATGTCATTACTTTATTGTTGCTGCTACAATATTGGAGCTGTACTGTAAACTCACTGGCAAGACCAACCCTCTTTTCATGGATAATGTTTGTAAGTGACAATGGACATGTAAAAATTATGGTGTGAAATTATGGTTTATACATGATGAACATGTACTCAAAACTATATTGACCATATGACATCTTGCTACTATAGGTATTTTCAATTGAATTGTAAATAACATCATTATAAGGAAATCAATGTTGTTGCATTGGTACAATGTTTTGTTACTTCAGTTTCAAAAACAGAACTCTGTATGATACAAAAGAACTGAGTTCATGTACTTTATCAAGCTATGGTCAGTGTATGTGTGTCTGAACTATGAGTTTGCATGTATTTCTGGAATAAAATTTTATTTTGCAGTACCTGGTTTGTGTGGGTTTTTTTAACTTTTGTTGCTCTAACTTTTGCTGTTATTACAGCCTTTTTAATTTTGTCCTATTTTGGACAGAATTGAAAGAGAATCTCAAGAAACTACTCTACTGCAGCACTGTCATTAGAAAGTAAAAACATGGTTTATTTCCTGGGTATCATGGGTACTGTATAACTCACCTTGGTTGCATTTGCTACATGATTGTAATGATTTACACAGACTATCCATGTTGATAACTCTAGTTCCTAGTTCTGCTTGTTCTTCATTTTTCTGGGATGGGAGATGTCATATATATTTTTACAAGATCACTCAGACAAAGCTAATAAATGAGACAAGCTAGAGTAGTTATATTTTGGACAGCTCATGTCGATCATTTACCATTGATCTTGGTTTTTTTCTTGGTACATGTACTGGTATTTCTTCTTCTTCAGTGAACTCCAGCCTATGTTTGCAAGACACCATCTTATCTGCTTTGTTTTTCTGTACATTTATGATGTTTCGTTTTCGAAAACTCGAGAAACGTCCACTTTTCGATCGACAGTTGTTTTTAGGTTCAACAGACTGAACAGAGGATTCCATTTTAAAACTGCCCAGGCAATATAAAATCGCAAAAAAAGTGGAACATAATAGTTTTACAGCACCCAATTTCTAAATCTGACGCGTACACAAGCTATAAGCTATGTTTTTCGCGAAATGATGGCTTACTATAGAGTTACTTGCCGATTCCAAAAAAAAAACGATACAGAATATTTCGTACACTTTTTGAGAAGCTTGCAAAAAAAGACAATCAAAGAGAGATGTATAGGCAGTATTTATTTTATTATATCAGGGAAAATAATGTTTATAAACCTACTAAGAAGCTGTATATTTTTTGACATTTTTCGTAACTCGGTGCGATCGTCTTGAATTCTCAGATACGACCAACAATTTACGCTATTTTATCATGCTGTGGTATTTTCGAAGTAAAAGTGACTATGGTTAAGGTTTTTGTGACTATAATTTAATAGTAAGTGATCCTTATTTCTTGTTTTACTCAAAGTTTAGCAGGATTTTTTTGACTCGGGAAGCGCCGCCATTTTGTTTTTATTTTGTTGAACAGTTTTCGTCACCATTCTCCGCGCGGTCAAAAAACCCTTGGGAGCCTCCTTAAGATTATATACAATAGCAGATATTAGAGTGCCCTCTATTGCGTCCAAACAAGTCGAAACATTTAAAGACATAGATATAAATTTAGGCCCGTTTGGGCATCCTGTGGTGAACGTTTTCATATTCGACCACTTACCCCTCACCTCAAGGTGGTCGCTTACGATAAAGTCAACTGTACTCGTTTCTTGTTGTTTCCATGACAGCTATCAATGTATTTCACCTTTTTCTCTCTACAGGTAATCTGTACGCTATTGGTGTATCTAACAGGAGCATCATACCAGATGACAGATTCACGGCAAGCTCAACATTCCCTTACTTTTCCGATCCACACTATGCACGACTGAATGGAAACTGGGGATGGGGACCAAAGACCAATGATGACCCTAATGACTATCTACAGATAGACTTGGGTGAAGTGTATGTTATCCATGCTCTAGCCACACAGGGTTACGGTAGATTTTCTTTCAAATTTACTAAGGAATACAAGATATCAACATCTATTGACAATAACAATTGGACTATGTACCAAACTGGTGGTGAAGCAAAGGTAAGAACGAACACTTTATCATCTAGTATGCGAAATATTGAAATTGATTAAATATCAAAAAAGGGATGTTTACATCGATCTCACTAGTTCATTGTCCTGTACTTTACTGTTGAGAGAGAGCTAGAACTTGAATACAGAAACGTTTTTTAAAAATAGAGTGGAGCCGCTTTAGGACACTCAAAAAGTGTTAGAAAATACTCGCCTACGGCTCGTAAATTTTAAAACTTTTTGAGTGTACTACAGTTTCCAGAACATAGCTAAGTCTGATTTATTTGCTTTATATAATAGCGCAAAAATTCGAAAAACCATCTGTTTAGTAAAGAGCGTATGTCTTTCGCCAAACTTACATGAATAAATTGATAAATTGATGATCGATGCAATGATGGACGAAAACGCAAATCTGATTGGTCCCATTTTGACAGATAGTGACAGCTCTGTACAACCTGCTACATTAATGGTTTAGCGATATATAATATTAATAAAAGGAGAGGTCGTGTCGTAAAGGTGAATATAGGTACAAGCCGGAAGCTCGAAACTAAACTTCAAAACTAAATAGTGTATTTCGAGTGGCCCTGGGGTTTCCATAGCAACCGTTGCCATTGAAGGGTGTATTAATGATAAAATAAGAAATGTAATCAATAGGAAGTTGTTGAACATCACTGTCAATTTTCACCAATTTTGAATGAGTACAAATGAAATCATATGCTATTTATTAACACGGATGACTGCAAGACAAATACTCCCCCCACCATTCCCTCCATGGAAACATCAATTACCTCAAGAAGCCTTCGATACAATAAATCACGACATAATTATATGTAAGCTGCAAAACTATGGACTTGACCGAAACTCTTTTGTGTGGTTTCAGTCGTTCTTAAGTAATCGAAGTCAAAAATGTCAAGTTAATGTATAGATATATGCACTGCCTAAAAGCGGAGCTCCCATAAACAGTATATATAGTGCAAAAAACGTGACAATTGTGTGACGCGGCATAACGTCCGGTTACAGCGTGACCACTAAGCCTTCAAAAGCATCAGAAAACTTTTCAATTCGAAGAAAAAAATGTTATAGATTATAGAATATATGAACACATATATGTATAGAACAAAGGATTTTATTCAGCAAATGTAAAGTTATCAGATTTTTTTTGGGTGGAAAGTGAACTACACTGAAATTTGTCGAAAAATATTACTGATAAGCTAAAGTTTACATTTTCTTGAACTTCACATGCAACAAGAGACATATTCATTAATGCAAGATAATAATTTTCTTTGTTAGTAATTGGTCTTTGAAAAGTTTTTTTTTTTTCAGATTTATTCTTAACTTTATTATCGAGCGAAATATCTTATCCATAAAAAAAAACAAAGAAGCTCATCATTTTTGCGGTTGTGTAATAATAATAGCTTGAAAAGCCCGATAAATAGCGAATATTTGGTGTATTAGGTATTCCTTTTTCATATTTCATTCAACATTAAAATAAATTATCTATAAAAATGTCAAAATATCAATATGATCATGAAATATGGAATCTTGTTTTAACATCAGAATTCCTTGCGTGGGGCTCGCTGGCCGTCAAATATATTTTTTCAAAGAACTAAGTCTTTTTACTGGGATCAGAAAAAAAATTAAAGCCTTACACTTATCCCTTTTCTGGTTCACAAGTAATGAAGAAAAATATGATAAAAATGTAAAAATGCAGTAAAAACGACAAATAACTAACCAAGTTTTTCTTACGTTTGCCGAAGCAACGTCCTTGGCTTGTTAAGAGTTTCTGCAGCTAGTTTACACATTTTTTGTCGATTTTTTTACGAAATATTAGTTAACATTAATGAATTTACCTTTTATGAAGTGTTTTCTACGGAGCTGAAATATAATATTATTGCAGTGTAATCAGGTTTTTCTGGTCTACAGACCCCTTTTTCTCTCACTGAGGTTTCAGTCACGAAACTTCATCGTAAGATTAAGAATCTTTTCTTGCTAAATCTTCTTTAGTACGTCGTTAAAGTCGAAAAATTGTTTTCGTTCACTTTAAGACAGACAGACCTGACTTCGATTAAACGTATTTTTCGCTTTGCAAAAATAAGAAAAAATACTTCTTGATCCATCTTTGACAACATTATTGCGATTTTTTCTGTTCATTTGCGAGTACGCAAAGCGGACGGGAACCCTGTGGTGGTACACGCCCGCACGGACAATAGAATGACGTAATCAAGAAATGAAAAATCAACTCGATGGGTTACCATTTTTTCTTAAGTATGGTGCTCCGCTAATAGTAATCAATCAGACTCACGTTTTCGGTCAATTACTCTTCCTATAGTGTACATAAATGACTTGCCTAACTGCCCTGAGTTGGCGGTTCCTAATATGTTTGCCGACGATACTAATGTCAGTCTTTTTGCCGATAATTTAAATGACCTCCAAGTCACAATGAGTTCTGAGCTTCATAATCTTAATTGCTGGTTAAAGGCAAACAGGCTTAGCCTTAATATAGCGAAGACAGAGTTCATGGTGATGGGCTCATGGCAAAAGCTTTCGGTATTAGGCAATGATCAAATCGAAATCGAAATCGAAGTGACTAGAATTGAAAGAGTCCCTCATATGAAATTATTAGGGCTTTTCATTGACGACAGACTCTCTTGGACCCTTCATATCGATGAAGTTTCTAAAAAGATCGCTTCAGGAATTAGTGCACTGAAAAGAGTGAGACCGTTTATCTCCATGAAAACTGTAGTCACGACCTACAAAGCCTTAATCTTTCCACACATGGACTATTGTTGCCAGGTGTGGGATGGATTAAGTAGCTACTTATCGAACAAACTGCAAAAGCTCCAGAATCGTGCCGCCAGGGTGATCACCAAAAGTAACTATGACACTAGGACTGCTACTCTTCTTAATTTCTTACAATGGGATAATCTTCATACGCGCCGTACAAAGCTTAAAGCGCGCAATAATGATGTATAAATCCATAAATAAGCTCTCCCCGTCGTATCTGAATGAATTGTTCCTCCCAAAAATAAATAAATATGACTTACGTAATATATCATGAAGGCAAACTAGTCCCACCCGCACCATGCACCAGTTATCTAAAACGATCATTTAGCTATAGTGGTGCTGATTTATGGCGTAAATTACCCCAAGGAGTAAGAAACGCTTGCTTATTAGCTGACTTTGAGAGGAAACTGAATCACGTTTTATTATAACTTCGGATTCGCACACGGCAATCTTGTAAAACAGTAACTATTTGACTGATATTTGACTGATGATTTTAATTCCGTGTATAAATAAAGGCATTCATTCATTGCCAAGTGAATTCATAAAACATAGAGAATAAGCTTTAGTTTGATTAATAATCAATCCAATTCATGTGTCCTAGCGCCCTTGTTTTGACGTCATATCCATCATTTTATATTATAGCAATATAAAACGTCGCGCGTGTCTATATACTGTAATATTAACACGCTGGGAGCTTTAGAGCAAGAGAGAAGTCATAGAGAAACACGAGGCGTAACCAAGTGTTTCTTTCACTTCTCGAGTGCTAGCTCTACAGCTCTCAGAGAGTTTATATCACAGTATATAGACACAAGCGGACGTTTTATATTTCCTATTTTATATAAAATACTTTGAACTATTTCACGCTGACGACCATAAGCTAAAAACATAAAATTCTCCGTACATAGTACACAAATGGATATCAACGAGTTTAAATTCATTGAAAAAATATGACGAGAAATGTTCTGAAATGTTAACGAGACTAACGCAAAGTCGAAAATGAACTAAAAATTAAGGAAGACGTGCTTTTATAAGATAAAACAGAGGAAATTTGAAGAGTTAGAACTCTTTCACCGCGTGGTGTACGACACATTTTAAGCCAATAGGAATATCTGGGAGAAAGCTTTCTTTTCTGAGCTCTCGCTGCCTTTCTCTACTTTGTCTACAACATTAAACAGTAACATGGAGGCACCGCACAGATCTGATAAACGCCTTGAGGATTGCTTGGCGACAAAATTTTTTGATTAAATAAACTAAACGATGGATTTTGAACTTATCTGAATGCATTTCTTTTACAGAAGATGATTGGTATGCATACATACATACATACATACATACATACATACATACATACATACATACATACATACATACATACATACATACATACATACATACATACATACATACATACATACATACATACATACATACATACATACATACATACATACATACATACATACATACATACATACATACATACATACATACATACATACATACATACATAGGCAGTAAGTTAGATAATTCGGTTAGTAGGTTAGTACGTCACCCTCTTTAAATAAAGTTTACTGTATTGTATTTTATTTTATACATACTGAGATTTTCTTATCAAATCTCCCTATGTGAAAAACCAGTTCGCGACTTTTTTCAGCCAATCAGAGAGGCGAAATGAATTTCTCACACGTGAAAAAAGCGTTTCGTCCAATCACAAACCACTGTCGAGGCGAATCGTGTTTTCGCGGTCATCGCGGGTAGCTTTGTCGGGCAGCTTTCACAAAATAATATTTTCGGTGTACGCTAGTTGTTCGTATTTCAAACTTATCAAGAGCTAGGAGATATTTGTGAGGATGGCTGAACAATCAAGAAGATTTGTGTCTCTAGACAAACCTATAGACAAGTTTATAGAAGACCAAAAAAACAAAAATACTCTTTCGAAGACACGAAGAGATGTGAGTTTGCTGACTGAGTTTCTCAACTCCAAAAATGAAACTATGATGCAAAAACTGAACGACAACAACGTCCCGCCAACTCATATAACGCAATTATCTGGCCACAGAAACCTTCAAAGCGTCAACAACTACAGTACCATCTCAAACGAACAACAGAAAAACATGTCTTTGATTCTGAGTGGAAATAATACTACAAGTACGTCTATAGAAAAAAGGCCAGTGTCGAGTTTACAAAGTGCAGTGCACACCGAGTGCCGTGAATCTTCATTCATGAAAAGTTCTAGTTTGCCTCCAGCATGTCCTTTCAGTGGAGCAGTTTTTCACGGAGGACAGTTTAATCTAACAATCAACACCGTTAACAAGTCACCGAATTCCGCAAATCACTCATTTAAATCAACAGAGTCTAAAGGTAGCTTTAAACGCATCAAGCGTGTGTTGGAGTCGTCAGACAAAGACAGCCCACAGTGACAAACTAAGCCAAAAGAAAAAAAAAATCAGCCAAAACTTCATTAGCTTACCGATTTTACTTTGTACTAGTTATGATTACTGATATTTTTACATCATAGCTTCTAGTAAAAGCTTAATTTTTCGAAAGGAAATTATTACACGAGTTTTGTAATTGTTTTAGAAAACCAATTAAATGTGAATAAATTAAAAACAACAAAATCTCAGTATGTATAAAATAAATAAATTACAGCATGAAAAGCGCTTTGTACGGGATTTTCGCACTCGTTGGTTTTGTATCAGAAATCTCACTCGTTCGCTGCGCTCACTCGTTCGATTTCAGATACTTCACCAACTCGTGCGAAAATCCCGTACGCGCGCGCTTTTCATGAAGTAATCTCTATGTCTACTATATAAAATGACAAACACACATCAAACAAGAAAAGAAAAAGAAAGGGGTGTGTCTAATATTTTTCAAGAAATAAATTTGCAAAGTTTTGCTTGAAGCTTTTTAAGAAACACAAAAATTAATTGATTCAGAAATAGAGTTATATACTTTAGGCTCGTTAAATCTTAAACTACATCTGCCATAGTTTGTTGTTATTTTTGGTAAGGAAAGCTAAGAAAATATGGGTTTTCCATCGGGTATTATAGGAATGTATATTTGAAACTGGAGTGAAAACGTTCGTGAACATAGAAGGTAAATTGTACTTATGAAAATCAAACAAAAATAAAGCTGTTTCAATAAAAGTCAAATCAGATATCTTGATTAATTTTAGGTCTTTAAAAAGTGGGGGAGTGAATATCAGAACTAGAAAAAGTCATGATACGCATAGTTTTTTTTGCAGACATGTAATGTGATTTAAAGAGGTAAGATAAGTGTTTCACCAGATTATTGATTGAAGGCAATTATAATTTCTTGAGAAACAAAGTGTTTAATTTTAGATAAAATTCCAATGTTTTTCAATAGCTTTTTTTTGATGTTTTACTGATATGGGTTTTCCATTCAAGATGGCAGTCAATATTTAATCCAATATATTTTACACTGGATTCTTGAGTTAAAAATGAATTGCTTATTGAGAGTTTGATATTTGTAACAATCTTTTTCTGAGGTTGGTGAAATAAGACGAAGTGAGATTTTTCAATATTTAAAGATAATTTGTTGGCAGCCAGCCAATCAGTTATATGTACCAGTTAATCATATATATTTTTTATAAAGAGGATAAGGACTTATTATATACATACCGAGATTTACTCAGTAAAATCCTGTGTAATAAATGTTCGTTCGTTCACTTTTCCCAATCAATCACAATGCGCGTATCGCTTTTTCACGTGTGAGAAAAACGATACGTCCAATCAGAAGCCGGCAGCAACGGGCTCCACTGCTCTTTCGCGTGAGACTTTCAACTAAACTAGAAAGTTTTTATTTCAAAACATGAATGAAACTATATTTTAGACGACAAAACCAAAGAGAAAATCTATAAATTACCAATAGTAGAGTGGAGGAAAAGCTGCCTGAGATGTAAATCTATTGGAAAAGCACTTTAAAAGTACTGAAAACTTAAACAACAACAAGGAAAGTCAGCTTCAGTTGCTTTTGTAAGAAGACGACTTCGGTGAGACCTAAACTAGAAAGTTTGAGTTCAAAACATGGATGAAAATATAATTTAGACGACGAAACCAAAGAGAAAATCGATGAAATACCAATAGTAGAGCGGAGGAAAAGCTGACCGAGATGTAAATCTAATGGAAAAGTTCTTTATAAAATGTATTTAAAAATATAAAACAACAACGAGGAATTGAAAGGCAGTTTTGCCGTGTAAGAAAGCGACAGTAACTTCGGTAAGCTTTCGCAATCATTTATGGTGTAAACTAAAAGCCTAGAAGTTGAAAAGATTAAACTTAGAAACCGAATTAGAATTTAATAAGAATAATTTTTTATTATGCTTGTAAAACAGCGTTGTAAAATAAAGAATTATTGCAATATAATTTTTAGTTTGGAAACTGAGCTTTGTTTACAAACTTTGTAAACTAAAATAGTCTCTAATTCAAACCAAATTGAAAATCTCGGTATGAATATAATAAAAAGAAAACACCATGGAAAGTGCTTTGTACAGTTTTTATTCACTCATTGTTTCGTATCATAAAACTCACGCGCTCGAAGACTCGCTTGTTCGTTTTATGATACTTCACAACTCGTGAATAAAAACCGTACGCTCGCACTTTCCATGAAGTAATCTCTATTTATTAGATTAAGAAAAGTTGATGTTGCCTGTAATTAAGTGGAATCAATCAATCACTTTGGTAATTTAGTTACACTGATTGACAAATGTCAAATGGTAATAGGGCAGACTACACACGGTATCCCAGTATCAGATGCCCGCGACGGACTCTTGGGTACCATTGCTCAATTTTTGCATTTTCTGACTCAGGAAAGAAAAAAAAAAGACGGAGGAAAAAACGGTTTGTAACAGGCAACCCAGTAAATTCCATGATAGTATAGGTAATATTATGGTTTCGAGTTCAAATTGGGATTAATTTGCACGAGTGTGTTTTTCAAAGAGTTAAAATTACACGAAACCATAGGTCGAGTGCAATTTGAGCTCTTTGAAAAACAAACGAGTGCGAATTATCCCAAATTGAACTTGAAACCATATGATTACTTGTTAATAATATACATGAAAAACCTTACAGATTTTACCGTCCGACATTGAAAATCTCAAAAAAATATCTTAGTGCGCTCTCAATGACAAGAGATAGCGTCAGCAGCGGAAGCTCTTCAACTGAAACCGACAAAAAAATTATTCAAACTGAAACAGAATCACAAAATTTTTAGCCGTTTTCACCGCTTAAACTTGTTCCTTCGCGATCGGAAAATGCATAGTCTTAATAATTTTATCAACAGCAGAATACAAAAAAAAATTGGTTTCAAGACCGTTTTCGGAAAATGTAATTTGCACTGTGTTACACTACACTACATTATGCTGTTCCATGTCACTTTTTGACAGCTCTGATAATGATTACTGGGATCCGATTACCGTGTCAGCTACTTGGATGTTACTGAATCTGGATCTCGTCAATGACACTTCATTTCTCTAAAATATTCTTAGTCTGCTTTGATTTCGCCATGGCACCATATCATGCCAACAGCAGCAACACTGGGCAGCAAATGGCATCTTTTACCACCAGTAACATTCAAAATATGATTTGTTTACTTGTAAAAGTATTTTTCAGCAAAAACTAGGAAGGAAATGTGTTATTACTGGGTTGCCTGTGGCAAACCATTCTTTAAATGAGTTTTTTTTTTTCTTTTCCCGGGTCGCGATCATGATTGGACGAAACCCGTAACCATAGAAATTGTCTGTCCAATGGAGTTTTCGTTTGTCTATTTCTCAAATATGATTGGATACATGTTGACAGAATTAGTATAGGAAATCGCACGACCTCGAGTACAATTTGGAAATTAATACGAGTAATGTTTTGAAAGTTCTTGTAATTGCACGAGCCTTTAGGCGAGTGCAAATAAAGAACTTTCAAAACATTACGAGTGCCTATTAATTCCAAATTGTACGAGAAGGTCGTGCGATTTTTTATTTACAGTTCACTCGACAAAATTTTATAAAAAATGCGAAGCGAAGGCATTCATTCATCTTCATTGCCTTTGCTATAACCGACCCTTCTCCAAGAACGCTAAGTCAAGAACAGCATAGAAAGTGTTAACGTTGCTGTAAAACCTTTTTAAATTAGTATTTTATGTATGATTTGAACTACAAAATACTAGAAAATAATTTTACATCTCAAGTAAAAAGCCATTTTAATGCATGTTTACAACTATTGAATGACAGTATTGACAGCTAAACAGCGAATCAAGAAGCGACTTTTCTTTGAAAACGTACTGTGTGAAAACTAAGCGAAAGTTGAGAGTTTACAGTTCGCTAATTTAAGTTTTTTTCCTCTTAGCATTTGCTAATAACTGCAAAAACCCAATTTCAAAAATACTTTCTTTGAAAACAAGTTAGCTGGACAACATCAAAAGGGATAAAAGCGACAAATATGTCGTTCAAGTTAAAAGTTTTGAAGTACAGCTTCCGTGAACGAGTCGCCAGTGATCAGACCATGTGCTTTGGATATTATTCCCTCCTGTAGCTTGAAGAATTTCGCTCCTTTTTTCTTTGAATGGTGAATTATCTGAAGATTTTATTATTTCAAGACTGGATTGACAACTTATAGGATCAATTAACTCGTGATAAATAGCTGAATTCGTCTCTCTACAACTACTCGACAGTTTGCCGGTAAGATTTGATCTTAACTATTTTCAAAACAAAAAACGAGCCTCTACTCACTGTATTTTTTCGCTAAACGGAAAGAAATTTGCTTTAAAACTATTGTTAGCTGTTTTCTACATATTGTACAATTATTGTAGATGTGGTGTTGAATATTTTTTTCGAGAAGACCACAGAAGACAACAGGTAGTAAAACGAGAACATTCAAAACTCCAACTCAAATTGTTTGGCGAAAACTAGAAAGAAAAAACGACTTTCTATTACAAAACATGATTTATTAGGTCTTGAATTTGTCTAGTTATCATAATTTGAGTCCTTCCTATGTGTGTATTGAACAGTTTTCTGAAATTTTTCCATTTTAATCTATAAAACACTTATTTTTTTGGGAATTTCACTCATTTCACTGGGGAAAATTGCCGCTTTTGGCTGTGTTTCCATAGCGACCTAATTGGTACTCCCGCGGAGTACCAATTAACGCTCTAATTGTACTCCTCTAGACCAATCAGAATCGAGTAATTTTGTCGAGTGTACTATAAATCACATAATAATACCGAGCATAAGGTATTTGTTTTTGCTCGGTCGCCATTGCATCATTCCTTCGAGGTTCTTCCATAGAAAATTACTTATTAGGGCTGTTTTTTTTTTATCGAGGTATGTTGTCTGTAGGCATGTGGCCTACCATTATCTTTAGCTCTTTTATCGCTACGTTCAAACTATTTACAAACGCACACGCCGTACGTGGTAGAGCTACACTAAACGATGTTATTGAGAATCTATGAGAAAATTATGAGAATATTAGAACTATTTAGCCAAACTAGATCTTACCAGATCTCAATCTACAAACTATACTGAGACAAACTACGAGACCACTGATCGACAAACAAAACTTTGAAGCTGGCCGAGATAATCAGATTTCCATCTATGGCAATATGTGTTTTCATCAGAGTTCAGAAATTAAAAATTGTAATTCACTGAAACTCAAGGTGACATCGCTGTGCATTTATGTAGTTTTATAAAATATTTGAGACACTACGCGCGCTCTGATTGGCTGACTACCGTGTTTATATCAGAGGACAGAGACACGCTCAGCCTTTCGAGGTGAAAAAAACGAAAAATCACGGGAAAAAATGATTTGAATATTAAAGTAGAGCCGTAATTTTGTTTCGAAGACTTTAATTTCCTAGGAAACAATTCATTAAACCAAAAATAAGTGACTTGTATGAAAAAGTAAGATTTTCTCAGCTATCAGAGGGAGAAATCAACCGCAAAGCAAATACTGTGCTATTATGATAAAATAATAAATTTAAACCTATGTTTTATTCATGAAAGCCTTGATTTTTATTTATATTAAACGGCGTTTGGCGTAAAAGTCATCATTGCGCAAAGTTAAAACTCGGCGTACGAAACAACCACCATCAGCTTCAAAAACAACAACAAGATATATTTAAAAAAGTTAGTTTTAAAATAACTTATGATGACTTAGCGAAAAGAAAACGGTATTCTGACTGAGTTTCACTTAATGAATGACAAAGAGCTTGACAAAAAACTGAGAATATTTTACGGCGAAGCTAAAACAAGGAAGTCAAGGAATAGAGTCGATCTTTGTTGCTAAAAAATCACTACTGCATTGAAAAATCTCAATAATCTCCCGTAAAACAGATGTATTCAGATAAATTCAAATCCATATTTTAGTTTATCGAATCCGATGTTAAAAGCAGCGATCAGGAGCATCAAGGACTGAGAAAAGAAGAAAACGTAAAGCACAAAAATCCTATGAATTTACCAACCTGAAAAATTTCGTCTCCAAACAATTCACAAGGCCTTACTATCAGAAATGTGTGGCTTATTTCACTCTTTACTGTTGTAGACGAAGTAAAAAAAAACAGCGTGAGCTCAGAAAAGAAAGCTTTTTCCCAGTTTTTCCTCTAAGCTTTTTAAATTCTTGTAAAATAAATAAACTTACAGTCCTTGTAGCTTGTGAACATCAGCCAAAGCGTACACCACGAGCTGAAATATTTCCTGTCAAACCTTAACTCATCTGTTTAATCTTATAAAAACATGTCTTCAGTTCATTTTCAGTACATCTTCGACTTTAGTCAGTAGCTTCATTAACATTTCAGAACATTTCTCGCCGTGATTTTGAAAGTTAGAGTTTTCTATGATTTTGCCTCGTTAAATTCCATTTCTGTACTAAAGAATTTGGTTGCTGTCAATGAAAGTTTCAAAATATTTTTAAAAGCAATATAAAACGTCCGCTTGTGTTTATATACTGTGATATAAACACTGTGGGAGCGGTAGAGCAATCGAGAAGTCAAAGAGACACTCGGCTGCGCCTCGTGTTTCTCTAAGACTTCTCTCTTGCTCTACAGCTCCCAGCGTGTTTATATCACAGTATATAGACACGCGCGCCGTTTTATATTCCTTAAATAATATGTATTGTTATATTGTGTGTTTCAGGGCTTAATATCATTCGTTCGACTCGCCTTGTCGACCATTGTAAGCTTATGTTGTACTATGTTTTACAAGTGTCTTTATAAATCAAACAATGGGTGAATCGATAGACAATACATTCAGTGACTGTGATATCTTTAAGAAAGCTATGCATTTATCTGTTACTGTATATAGAGATGAAAATAAATACTCAATAAATGACTTGAGGTCTCGTTATGTAAAGTTTATTTACTATAAGCTTAATAGTGTAAGACCACAACATTGTCATGCGGTAAGACGCGATCGCGAACCAAGTAGGATTCCTGTCAAACAACTAGCCCGTTATTTAAAAAAAATTAATAAAGAAAGAATATCGCTAAGAAAACGTATCAAGAAAAAAGGTCTTCCGATATCCATTTATTTACTCGTATGTATGTACTAGTTGGCAAAGAAGGATATTATAGTAGTCATGCACGCTAAGAAGCGAAGCATCCAGCTCGAAATATTGTAAGGAAAAAATGTGGTGCAAGTAATAGCTAGTCTATCCAGGTGTCCGGAGCACGCACGAACCCTCCAATCACATCGTACTTCGATGCTTAGCCAAGCGGCCCTCGTTCCAAGTCCCAATACAAAAACACGCGTTTCAAAGAATTTAGAGAGAAAAAAGTATACGTGTTGTTTAAAAAATTAGTTCGGAGATGCAATGCGTATTTTTAGTATATATAGAAATCGGTGAAAAAGGTTTTTCGCATTCCATAATCTGCCCTATCAGATATAAATGGGCTTTTATTTACTCAATAAAAATGCTCCAACCTGTCTTATTTTTTTAGCAGAAAGTAGTAGTTTGTCAATGCTTCTAATATAGTGTCTAGGAAAAATGGCTTCATCTTCTAAAACATCAGCACATGAAGTATTATTCCGCAGAAAACAAACACAACTTTTACAGCTATTGCTAAAATCACTAAATCAGTATTAGCCAACCAGCGCGATGGAATTTACACCAATCAGCAATCACATGAACATTGCAGCTTGATTCGAAGTTTTTCCAAGCTTGCGAGAGTTTTGAACTTCTACTGTAAAAACTGAACAAACTAAGGTAGAGAATAGCAAAAAATTAAAGAAAAACAAAGAAACAGAGAAACAAAGAAAAGTTGAATGTATTGTGACATAAAAAGCATACAGCGAAAGCAGTTTGGTTTTTAATTTTTTGAGGGCGTGAGCGCTTGTGCTCAAAAACAAATACTTTTTTTCGATTTTTCTAATTTTTTCCACAAAATATATCATATAAAGCAAATAGATCAAAATTGGCTAAGTTTTGTTCTCTGATAAAACATGACTGAGGCAGTGGAACACTTTTACGACTTATTTCGATTTTGAGACGCCAATACGGTTTTATATTGGCGGCTAGTTGGAAGAAAATAAATTCCTTATTGGCCGTAGTCGAAAAGCGACGAAGGCCAATACGGAAAATATTTTCTTCAAATATCGTCAATATAACCCGTATTGGTTGCTTAAAATCGCTATAAGTTTTGTATTGCTATTGTTCGATCGCCCTTCAATTCTGAGCCGACAATACGAATTTACATTGGCGGCTTTCTCCCGATGAAACTCAAAGCAGAATCGCAATAAAAAAAAGATATATAATTCAATAGCAGTAGGCGAACTGTATGTTTTTTCCAAACATCTATGCTTGATTTCGCTAATTTGAATAAAGCACGCAATTTTTTGACGCACAGGGGTAGGGTAAGGCAAAATTTAAACTGCTTCTGATTACAAATAAATAGCCCAACCGGGAATTCACATGGCGCGTGCCATATTAAGGCGTTTTTCCTCTCTTATTTATGCTCTATTGACGTCACATGTAAACTCCGATATTCCAATCTCTTTTGTACCTCCAAAATATAAAAATACGTTAACGCGAGACTCCATAGATGATCTCATGCAACGGGGGAAGGAATTATAACTGGAACGAGATTTGTGTTAACAGTCTAGTTGGCATATAACCATCTGGAATATGATACGATAATTTTATGATGATATATAAATAATGAGAGTATAAGTGTGCGTCATTCACAGTACCTATATAACTTTGTATGTGTGATTTAATATTATCGTTATTATTTCTTCAATACCTGTTATTTATTAGTTATTCATTTAGCACCTACATTATGTTTTTTTTTTCTTTTTCATCAGCTTTTTCCTGGTAATGAAGACGTGTTTACTGTAAAGACGAATGTCCTAGACAGTCCAGTTGACGCCAGGTTTATCAGGTTTATACCAACAAAGTATTACAACAGGAAGCAACTACGTGTTGAAGTATATGGACTCAAGAAGCTAGGTCAGTAGATATGATAGTTATCTATTTACCCTTTCACCCAACCTTCTATTGATTTTTTAACGTCATTATTTTTCTATTAACATTCACGTTGTGATGTTTTATTTGTCTTTTTACAATTCATCTATCGATTTATAGTCATATTCACAAAAAAAAGGAAATATTCCCATTCTTTATGACGGCCGTTGATGACTAAGATTACCATTTTGTGGTTCACACGCTTGTTTGTTATGATTATGACTATGATTACTATTTTGTGGTTCACACGCTTGTTCGTTATGATTATGACTATGATTACTATTTTGTGGTTCCAAGCTTGTTCGTTATGATTATGACTATGATTACAGGGCCATAGCAAAGGGAGGGGCCGGGGTGGCCCGGGCCCCCCAATAATTTCGGTGTACTGTATATTGAACAGTGAAAATCTTAGGTCTGTTACTAATACATAGGGCGTTTTAGAATATAACCCAGGGGCGTAGCCAGGGGGCCCAAGGAATTCCCGGGTCCCCCCTCCTCTATTGTGCCGGATCTTTTTTTTTGGTCAGCCGTGTTTTTTGAGGTTGGTGCTTATTTTATTTTATTATATTTCTTTAGTTAGCCGTCATTTGAGAGGTTGTTTTTTTTTTTTTTCTTTTTTTTTTTTTGGCTGGGGTTTTTGGTCCCCCCTATGCCAAAATCGTGGCTACGCCCCTGTAACCCCCAATACTTTTGACATGGGGCCCCCAATATTTTTGGCCTTACTACGGCCCTTGATTAGGATTTTTTTGTTCACACGCTTGTTCGTTATGAATATGACTATGATTACGATTATGCGGTTCACACGCTTATTCGTTATGATTATGACTATGATTACTATTTTGTGGTTCACACGCTTATTCGTTATGATTATGACTATGATTAGTATTTTGTGGTTCACACGCTTATTCGTTATGATTATGACTATGATTACTATTTTGTGGTTCACACGCTTATTCGTTATGATTATGACTATGATTACTATTTTGTGGTTCACACACTTGTTCGTTATGAATATGACTATGATTACTATTTTGTGGTTCACACGCTTATTCGTTATGATTATGACTATGATTACTATTTTGTGGTTCAAACGCTTGTTCGTTATGATTATGACTATTATTACTATTTTGTGGTTCACACGCTTATTCGTTATGATTATGACTATGATTACTATTTTGTGGTTCACACGCTTGTTCGTTATGATTATGACTATTATTACTATTTTGTGGTTCACACGTTTTTTTGTTATGATTATGACTATGGTCACAATTTTGTGGTTCACACGATTGTTCGTTATGATTATGACAGTGATTACAATTTTGTGGTTCACACGATTGTTTGTTATGATTATGACAATGATTAAGCAAGCACGTTTTTTTTTTTCGTTTATAAAATTAATACAAATACTCTCCCATGCTGTGTGCTATCATAATGCACGCACCATCAACTAAACATAAAGCGTTGTATAAACAGTTATTTTATAATGTCTTTAATAATATACATGAAAAAATTACTCGAATTTGATTGGCTTAAAGCAGTGCAGTTCAAGTGTAACACAGTGCAAAAATCTGTAACACAGTGCAAAAAAAGTGTAACCCAGTGCAAATTACATTTTTCGAAAACGGTCTTGAAATCAAACTTTTTTTAATTCTGCTGCTGATAATAAGCAATTATTGAGCATGATATCGTAAATTATCAAGGCCGAGGCTGTGTTATCTGCCGAAGCCGTAGACTGAGGCAGATAACACAGCCGAGGTCTTGATAATTTACGATATCATGCGAAAACCGAATTCAATAATTGTTTTATTATTCATTTTGTATATTAAAAAAAAACATTAACATGAACATTTAATCATAGAGACATGAAATATGGACGCCATGATGTCGCGTGAAAAACGCAAAATTTTTATTGGAAAATAGTTCAATAATTCTTCATAAAATATATGGAAATAAGTTAAAGATTTCTTAAATAATTGTGTTTTTTTTTGTGTGTGTACATAATAAATACAAATTCTTAATAAATACATCATTTAAATTGAGAAATATATAAGTTATGTAAGCCTAAAGGATACAACAACAACAACAAAAATGTCGCCGGTGTGAATAAAACATATAATAATTTAATTTGTAAATAGATGCCAAAGTGAATGGCCTTAAAAATCTTATCTTAAAAGTACCATAAGAAGACAAGAAATATCATTCTCGTAAAAAAGAAGGAAAGAACAACTTTAGCTCTAGCTATTGAAAGTGACGTTACAATTCACAAAATTATAGTCTTTTGAAATTTCCGAGTGAGAGTTGCTAACACTAACTTCTCCCACCAAAAATTCTTCTTGTGAAAGAGTAAATGTAGGCGATAAGTTAAGGGTCTCACTTCTTACAGCTATGCTAGTATCTACACTCGTAGCAGCCTGAGAGTCAGTCCCAAGTGATGCAGCAGTGATGGTTTCTGACATTTTTCGTTTAGTGTTTATGTCTGTTTGACAATAACTCCTCAGGCTGCTCTCGCTCTTATGACCACTAACTGCCATGATGTGTCGTGCTTCAAAGCCAGCCCTATCCAGGATGGTTAGAGACGTCGCTCTAATAGAGTGATTGGTGTACAACTTTGAAAGTTGTGCTTCTTGAGAGATAACCTTCATTTTTTCTCCAAGCATCCGTTCACCAACTACCATGTTGTCATAACAAATCTCGTCAACACCAATTATTGTGTTTTTCTTCGGTCTTTGGAACAAAAACTGATTCTTTGGATTTAGATATTTGATATAAAGTTCTAACGAGGCAACAGGACAGTTCGGTCCGGGTTTTTCATACATAATTCCTCCTTCTAAACCATCGTCGTCCTCTCTTCTGTTTTTTGTCAGCTCGTCGCCCGCTTTATAGACGTATCGGGAACCTTTGTCGTCCACGTTGAATGAGAAGTCTGAAATTTTCAACTCTCTGAGGTTTTGACGACCACAGCGGCATAAAAAAAGCATTATCTCAAAAAATATTTTGTTTTGCAGTATTCTTGGGTCTTGTAAACCAAAAACTCCACACTCATAGAGTTTTTGAAGATCATTTTCGAGGATTGGAGGTTTGTGTTGAATTTTGCCGAGTCCTTGTTTTTTAAGATCAACGCACTTTGGTAGAAAAACTTTATTTGCTTCACCAAACTCTGGATCGTTTATGATGTCAGTTCCTTGGGTGTTTTTGAAGTATCTATTGAGTACAAACCTTAAGCTGTGCAGAGAATTTTTTTAATATAAATCGCCGTTGGCTTTTCTTGCTTCTGCGTAAAATGACTTCAAAATTTCGACTAATGACTTTTTCTCCGTTGGTTCTTGCAGTTTTTTCTCCTTTAAGTATTCACTGAAGACTTTAACGCTGCCTTTTGTCGATCTTTTGGTATTTTTTGAATCTTTTTCTTCTACGAGATAATTTATTTCTTCTTCGGAAAGCGAAGCAAATGCCATGCCATTTTGCCATTTTGATCAGCTCGATGGATCTCGATGCACTTGGCAAAGCTACCACAGCGTGACCTTGAATGAACTTGACATGATAAATAGCAAACGTATTTCCATTTCCATTGTGACCTTTGAACTCGACATGATACATGTATTATCTGTAGGTAAAACCTACCGATAATACATTTATCATGTCGAGTTCACATGATATCAGGGATTGGCTGAGGGCTCTCGGCCAATCAGAAGCGAGATAGTGAGTAAAATGTATAATAACATTATTAAGCATCAAGACTATGCATTATCCGATCGAGAAGGAACAAGTTTAAGCGGTGAAAATGGCTCAAAAGTTGGTGATTTTGTTTGTTTTTGAATACATTTTTAGTCGGTTTCAGCTGAAGAGCGCGCACTGCTGACACTATCTCACTTCATTGAGCGCACGCTCAGAGTTTTTTCTTCAGTTTTTCAATGTCGGAAGGTAATGTTTGTAAGGTTTTTCATGTATATTATTAACAAGTAATAATATGGTTCCTCGTTCAATTTGGGATAATTCGCACTCGTTTGTTTTTCAAAGAGCTCAAATTGCACTCGACCTACGGTCTCGTGCAATTTGAACTCTTTGAAAAACACTCGTGCAAATTAATCCCAAATTGAACTGGAAACCATATTATTACCTACACTTATCACTCACAAGGTATTGCATTGTTATAAAAAAAATAGGGAGTAATTTGTCGGGCTTACGTGTACATGTATTTGATTAAAGTTAACGATAGACTTACGGTAAATTATACAATAAGGAGTTTTTGATCCGTCTTTTCTGTCATCCAGCCAATTATGATATATGTAAATAAGAAAGGAACCTTCATTTCTCATATGTTTTGGAGAAAAAACAATCTGGTTGATTGAGGGTGGGTGCCAAGGAATTTTTATTGCGTTTTGCATACGAGGACGGAATGCTTGATATTGCATTGTTTTTGTCAAGATTGCGCCAAAAGACGGAAAAACATATGAACTTTTAAACCTGTCCTTGTCGAGCATGATATATGTACATACTATTGATTTCAAAGTGGTTAAGTATTTTATTTACTTCACAGCACAAAGCTCGACATTAGACATACCTACCATGTCATGCATTACGTGACATGATAATGTTGACTGTCACTTGACTGAAGTCAAATATACTACACTAATCAACTATAATGCCGAAGAAAGCAGATGGTGGCCCTTTACGCGAAAATGAACATGTTTTTTGGTTTAGAAAATGCTTTGTTGCGTGACAAAAAATTATTCGCGATTGAATTAAGACATAAGCATCGGAAAAAGAAAAAGAAAAAGAAAAAGAAAAAGAAAAAGAAAAAGAAAAAGAAAAAGAAAAAGAAAAAGAAAAAGAAAAAAAGAAAGAAAAAGAAAAAGCTAAGCGTAAATGTTGGCCATTGAAAATTTTTTTGTTTCGATTTTAAGGCCAAAACTATCCCTTACATCTCTGGAAGAGGGTACACCGGTGGTGCATTTAAGGGAAAGTAAGTCAGCTTTGTAGTCGTTGCTGACGCAGGTTTGGACGTGGTATTTGTACAGCACTGCCGACGATTTTCTTCAATGAATGAAAATATATTCAGTTTTTTCGTGGTATTTTCGAAGAAAAATCGTTAAAAAGAGAAAACAGAGCTTTTAAAAAAATTAAGTCCTTCTTATATTAACAGGCACCACTTTGTTCAAGTCTCTTGGGGGGGGGGGGGGGGTTGGAGGTATAAAATACGGTGAAATCGTGGTTGATAGTGTTGGGTATTTAAAAGTACTACATCTTTTCAGCACAAATGACGACCATAGGAGAATTTTATAGAACAACAAAATATCAATTGATTATAACCTTTTTTTTCCCCAATAAATATGTGATGGCACAAATTTCATTGAGAGAAAGTGTGATTTCTTTTGCATTTTCCTGTTAGCTTCGCATTCATGATAACTTTGAAAGGAATATCTTTACCTGCATCCATGCATTCCTATATATACGCTGATCATCCCTCCCTGCAATACTTGTATCTTTACACATTCATCAACACATGCCCATCTTCCCTATCTCTTTACAGCACTCCTTACTTTTTTCCATTTCTTCTTTCTATTCGATGCATGGGTTCAACAACCTACCAAGTATCCATGCATCTATCAAGCCGTCCATCTATCTAGATGCATGCATGATTGTCTTCAGATCCATTCGTTTTTTGATGGCGAATCTAGAATTTTAACGCCTTTTTGATGTTTCCTCCATCTCTCTTTGGAATCACTTTCTAAATAAAGGTATATTTTTGTGATCACTTAAATTACTAAGCAAAGTTAATACCATGTTTCTTTCTATAGGAAAACTCCAAGGTATCCGTCTAACAGGAGGTTATACACCCAATCAAGGGTATTTTGAAGTCAAAATTGACGGTAAGTGGACCAAGATTTATGCTAGACACTGGACGACGAAAGAATCAAGAGTAGCCTGTAAAATGCTCGGTATGACTGGTAAAGCAAGTCCATGGTCACCGCCGGTGATAGCAAAACTGCCAACAATTGTTTATCTGGAAAATTGTCATGGTAACGAGTCTTCACTGGCAGACTGTAAATACGCAGGTTCCAAAGTACAAAACAGTTCTACGTTTTCCATCAGAGGTGTTTCGTGTGGACATCCTACAGGTAAATACAGAGATATTTCATTTGATTAATTAAGCAATATAAAAATCAGTTTTTTAAAGTGCAGGTAAATGATACATTCTTTAAGAGGACGTCTCTCTAAGAACGGACCACTGCCTCTCGGTTCCAAATATATATTTCTCTTATATTTTTACAATCGAAAGTACTATCTATCCTCATTACAGAACTGGACTTAGAATCGTTTTAAGTTGAATATTCGAGTCGCTATCAGTCAAAAGACGCCTATTTTCGAAGTCGCCGAGGCCTACAGTCAAAGTCCGTTTTCTCGGGTTTTTCTGCTAATGAAAGCTTATTTTTTAATTTAAACTGAAGCTTAGTGCAACCTCTGACTAGAAACGCCAATATTTTTTTTTGGAATGTCAAAAGTACGCGGAAAATAATCCTAACTGATCGAGACTACTGAACGCGTGGCTTGAAAAACTAAGAGTAGTAGACTTAGAAGATCGCAAATTTCTCACTTGGGGCACCTAACCAAGCTATAAAATATCATCCTACCTTGAGTTAAGAAGCTATTTTGTAGATGTATGCAATAAAATTGACGGTAAATTGCGTTGCTAGAAAATGAGCTAAGTCGCAATTTATTCTTTTGGCATGTATCTATTGCGTGACGCAAGAGGGCGTTGACTCTGTAAAGCCTACTATTTTGCTCATTGTCCCGAATTTTATTACTAAAAATAAGATATAATGAATAAACCTTATTTTTACATGTTATTTATTGCATTATGAATGATGAGTTAGTGATCCCAGACTTTTTTTAGCGCTACTAAGCTCTTTTGAAATTACACCACACGATATTTCTTTGAGAAATTGGCATCAGTCTCGAGGTCAAACATTCTTCGTTTTATTTATTTATTTATTTATTTTTTATTTATTTTTTTTAATATTTTATTATTATTTTACGTCTTTGGGACTATTAAAAATACAAAATAACTATAAATTTGTCCAGTTTTAGCTTGTATCTCTAAGGGGTAAAAATATATTGTTGCCACGCCCAACTTTGTAGGACTCAGGTATATTTTTTTAGGGTTAATTTTTTAAATTTCCGACGAGCACCCCTGCCCTTTTTCCGGCCGGAGTCTCCCCCCCCCCCCCCCCCCCCCCCCCGGGGGCTAAAATATTGAAACAAATAGTGTCACTGTTTTATATTGTTTGCACAAAACACAATACAACACGACACAAGATAACATGCACGACACTGAACATGAAATAAGGTCTTAAGGCAGTTTTTAAATCTGTATAAAATGTGAGTAAGGAACTATCCGAAACTCTCTAAGGGCTTTTATGTTCCTATCACGACAAAAATTACTGCCTGCAATATGGGCGGTATACACTCTAAACACGTGCCTCAAGTCAGTCTTGTCGATCATTTGAAGGCCTCTTCCTTTTCGAAGGAACGTATTTATAACTACAAAACGAATGATTGCAGAAACTATGATGGTTTCCTGACCTAAAAAAATAGACGTCAACCGATATTTTTTGACGGAACATAGTGAATTGAAATACACCTTTTTCATAAAGCCATATTCTTGCTTATGTATTTTAGACAAATGTTTTAATGAAATCATTAATTTCATGCAAAAGGGAATGCTAGAATTAGCAATCTGGCCAAATTTGAGAAAAAGATCACCAAAGTCTGCAGAGCTATAAAGGTTTGAATTTTAAAGGATTTATGTGGAAAATGCACTCCTGGCCTTTTTGGCCTCGTTTTCATGTTTTTTTCTAAGTTTAAAATATTAATAACTCCTTAATGATTAATGTTAGCACTTAAATACTGCATAGTTCTGCTTATTGGTAGTATTTACTTTCATGTGGGGGTGTTTGATTATTTGTAGACATTCATTTTCTTGTTTTAGGCTAATGAGATGGCGGCCATTATGATAAAGGTCAATAAATGTAGTAAATGATTCAGTTATGATAACTGAATCTAATTTAGGATAAATATTAAACAATACTGATTCTACTGGGAACATTTATATTTATTGATAACTTCGCCTACATACGAGTTCTGCGTCAGGTCTTTAGATCTAAATTTTTTTTGGCATTAATCTCGAAGGGGAAGCGCCCATCCGCCCATCTGCGGATTTTTTAAAAGGGTTGATGTGATAGTGAAATGTTGATTTGCTCACAGCTCTGAAAGCATGCTGCGGGAACGAGCATTGCAACATTGAAGCATTGCTCGGCATGTTTTCTTGTTGTTTTTTTGTTCTACATTTTCCACATATTCCTGTATCAGAAAATATATATTTATGTATAAGCTAGGGGTTATCTTTTTTGGTCATAGATAGTCTTTCTTTTCTCTTCTTTTCACATTTGCCCTGTTTCTTTTTTTTTCTTCTTCTTATACTATCCTTTCTTACCGCTTTCTTCGCTGCTTTCTTTTTTCTTTACTCCTTTCCTCACTTTCTTTTCTCTCTAAATACTCACGTGAACCAATTTCGACAGTAACATTTCATTGCATTCGCCATGCATGGCAACAATATTTATCACATGGTGATCCTTACAATGTTTTTTTTCCCTCGATGCACATGCACTGTGCCCTGGATAGCGTCCTCCCCGCGGTGCACGCCAAAACTACCTAAACCATGACAAAGATTCGTACATATTACTATCTATTTGGATAGCCTTTCAACTCTAAATATCTGGCACATGCGAGAATCAATTTGCTTTCGCATTGAGTCCAGAATTAATTTCAAAAATCCGGTAAATCCTTTCGAGCTTACATAAGCTATTTTATTGCTTCCTTTAACGGAAGCTACAAAGGCTAAAATTTATTCTTTCAAAGGGCGGGGATGCTCGTCGTACATTTTACGTTCAAAATCTGAGATTTGGTACCTTATAGGGTATCAGAAATGTAAAAGGACCACCAGATAGTAAGCCAGTACCTTTTAGGCTGTTTATCAGGTAATACGATACCTCAGTTTTAATGATAGCCAGAATCACAGTTGTACTAAATTCAGGATATATTTTGTTGCTTTAATTTAATTCTTAATTCTGTAATTTAGCTCTCATAGATAAATAAGTAAATTGCTTTAGAGTTGGTAACTTTTAGAAGTAAAAATCATGAGTTGCCACACCTAAGCATAGGACTAAGGTACCTCTTAGGGATCATTTTTAATTTTTAATTCTCTCTATGTGGAAGAGCACCCACCTCCTCCCCCCCCCCCCCCTCCCCCACCCCCCGACCTCTCTCTTTCTCTGGGGGTAAATTTCGTTTCTGAAATCATTAATTATTCATAAAACAATAATTTTGATACTTGACCTTTCATTTCCTTTATGTTATTTGGCGTCCTTTTGATATCCATAACTAATATCGAGGGTTCATCATGATTCACTGGTATTTAGCGCAAGGACATGAGATTCAGTTTGCAAGTATTACGAAGAATTGTGGTAACTGCTAACGCAATACACGCCTAAATTTTAATATCAAATTCATATAACCTTCGACTTTAAAAGAAAAGTTATTTTAATTTTGTAACATAATTATGTTTTGAGGTTATAAAACTAGGATTTCTTTAAAATATAACAATTCTTGACCTCCCGACTATGATATATGCAAATTAAAAATATTTTTAATATAGCTTAGATAGTACGCGTGCTCTCATTGGCTAATTCACTCCAAAAACCTATGCTCTATTTCACCGGTAAAGACTTGGTTTGTGATTGACAGCTCACAAATGAAAGCATCTCTACTACATTTTAACTCCAAAATCTGCACAAAATGGGCAATTTCTGATTTTCAAGATTGTTTTAATCTTTAGTAGTAAATTTCCATTCAACAAAGTTTTGGTTTTTTAAATAAAAAGACAAAAGAGGCACAAAATATACCTGCTCATGGTTGAAATTCGCAGCATTGTCTAACATTGCTGACTAGGCTTTTTTGTTTACAAATACACTTGAACAATTTGTTATAAGCTTAAGCTAAAGCTTTCTGTCAAATTTGAACCAAAGACATACACTTTTACACTACAGTAGTGCTCTGAAAAGGATATAGAAGTAAAAGTCGAGGAAATACCTTGCGACATGCTAGAGTAAGTTTGCCGAAAAGTTTTTTCGCCGAAGCAACTTCCAGCCAGTCAGTAGATCGAAAAGCAGCGAAAATTACGGCCCTAAAACAGTCTGGTTTTACTTAGGAATGAAATAAAAAGGTTCCTAGACAATCCCTCGAATAACAAAATTTTAAAACTTACTCAGGATGTAAGGTTTGCTCTGTTGTAGATGTAGAAAAAAAGTTCAAAAAGATCTTACAAAATCCAGTGTTGTTTTTGAAGTAGAGCTTGCACGATCCAAAGTTGTGCACATAAAGTATAAAATATTGAGGAACTGTCACTTCTGTTTGAAGTTTAAGTCGGATTTCTCAAACCTTTTTGTATAATGTTGATGTTTACATCCTTTTTATAATTTTTTTTTTCAAGACAATTTCGTGAAAACTGCTTTGTAAGACTATGCTTCTTTGTGAATGAGAAAAAGTACGACGAATGTGATTCGCTTATTTGCCATAGTTTGGAGAATCTCAATTTTGATCAGAAAATAAAACGTTTTTATATTCTTAAAATATCTTCTGCTATATCATAAAAGCAATAGAAACTAAGTTCTTATGACTCTACCGGTGAAATAGAGCACTTAGGATGTTGGGAGAAACACTCCGGCTCGTGATTTTTGAACTTTTCTCGTGTTTCTCCCAACATCCCGCGTGCTCTATTTCACCGGTAGAGTCATAAGAACTTAGTTTATATTGCTTAAGTATATATTGTTTGGTGAAATTTCAAAATAGCTTAGTAGCGCTAAAACAAGTCTGCGATCACTAACTTATCTTTCATAATGGAATAAATAACATGTAACAATACGGTTTAATCATTATATCTTATTTTGAGTGATAATATTGGGGACAATGAGGAAAATAGTAGGCGTTACAGAATCAACGCCCTCTTTTGTCACGCAAGTGAATACATGCAAAAAGCACAAATTGTGACTTAGCTCATTTCCTAGCAACGCAATTTACCGCCAATTTTATTAGTTAGGATTATTTTCCCCGTACTTTGCAAATTCCAGAAAAATATTGCCGTTTCTAGTCAGAGGTTGCACTAAGCTCCATTTTAAATTAAAAAAAAAAAAGCTTTCATTAGCAGAAAAACCCGAGAAAACGGACTTTGAATGTAGGCCTTGGCGACTTCGAAAATCGGCGTCTTTTGATTGATTTGGAGTCGGTGACAAAAATTCGTAAAGCGACTCGAATATTCAATTTAAAAACGATTCTAAGTCCAGTTTTGTAGTGAGGATAGATAGTACTTTCGATGGTAAAAATATAAGAGAAATCTATTTTTGGAACCAAAAGGCAGTGGCCCGTTCTTAGAGAGACGTCCTATTAAGTTCCAATCCGCCACGTCACTATTCATTTTTGTCTGTGTTTTATTTTATGTAGTTAAGGTGCAAAGTGAAAGAAACACTCCTCTTGTCACAAACAAGGTAATAATTCAAAATGAGTGCAAGTGCTTCATCGGGGTTGAAAACAGCAATAAACTGATTAAAGCACGAGGCTGAAGGCCAACTGACCCAAGATGAAACTTGAATAAGCAACGAGTTTTAGATATGACTTCTTAAACTCATTTTAATTTATGATAATAGGCTCAAAGTATTTTTTAAAGCTTTCCTTAAATATCCGCCGGATATTTTAAGGGAAAAAAATAGAAATTTAAGAAAAAGGATGACTTTGTTTATACACGAGACATTGATGAGCAAATCAATGTACGTGTGTCATACTAGCTGTGAAAAAAATATTAATAATATATACTATATATATCTGGATGTGTCTATTCTGACGGTAAAGTGCTCAATACATTGAAATGTAGAGCGTTATAGATTATAGATTGTAGATAGATCAAAAACAAGACATCACTTTTGCTGTTACTCGGAGTTTCACGCTTACGCGATCTTCAGACAGTCTTTAATAAAGAATAATCCATACTGTAATCTATACATACCTGAGGCGCTATAATTGTAGTATAATCTATTGTTGTGGCCTAGAATTGGAGTATTGTTATGTATTTACAATAGTGCTATTGTTCTATCAAGGTGCGATAATTTACGTTATCCGGCTTAAGTAATATTTGTTTTCGTGGCGGCATTTTGAAATAAGTTCTGATCTTTTGTTGAGAAGGTTGTCTTTATCTGCTTTAATAATGTTCAATTTTTCTGCTAAGCAGAGATTGCATTTCTTAGAAATATTTCTCTTTGCACCATGCTAAAATAATGAAGGTATGAAAAGGTTTAGAACATTGCTTAAAGGTATGAAAAGGTTTAGAACAGATAAGTTGTATTTCTTACGAGTTATGGAGAAATTAGTTTTTGTTTTTATCAGTTTTATCAGTTTTTATCAGTTTTTATCGTACCGCACGCTTCAAGACCGATTGAAAACACAATGTTTTTATTTCATCAAGTAGGACATTTGTATTGATAAATTGATTCACTACATTCAATAATAAAAGTAATAATATCTAAACAGTTTTTTTTATAAATAAAAGCAATTCAGAAATACGAAAAGTTTGTGGTTTTATTGTTTTTCTTCGCTAAGAGTAGCTGTTTACAACACAGCTTAATCACGGAAGCCATGTTTATGTTTATCGTCTGTGTTGACATTTTCACAAGAATTTTTTTACATGAGAAAAAGGCTTTTACAAGTCAAGAGGTAACGCCGTTTTATCTCATAAAAGCCATGACTTTTTTTTCTTACCTTTAAATGTAGAAACACACCAGTTTGTTTCTTTATTGGTGTTTCTAGCCTGCTTATCGGAAAGGATATCTTGTAACTCACTTTCATTGAAGTTTGCAAATCTCGTATTTTCTTCTGTTTTTTGTCTTTTTTTTTGATAAAGTTTCAATGCTTGTCTCGAAATGAAAGTCGAAATTAGGAATTTCTTGAGAAAAAGCCATTTCTGATTTTTAATTTATGTCAGAAAATTAAGTAATTTTCAATTAGCGGTGAATTTTACGATACGGCGAGTTTTAGCCATCGCCGTAAAACATTTCTATGGTATATCTCTATGGGATATCCATTTCTCGCTCATAGAAAATTAGCCAATCGGAGCGCGCGTTATATTTTGACTATGTTATAATATATTTTCTCCCAACTAGCCGACCATATAAACCCGTATTGGCGGCTTAAAATCGCAATAAGTTACAAATATTGGCGGCGCTCTCTCGATCAAACTTATAGGAGAATCGCGATATTGAAAAAGATGGTGTTTGTGTGAACTAGTGTACAGACTGTTTATTTCACGAACATTAAGCATCTCAAAGAAAGGAAAAAAAACAAAAACAAAGTGTTTGGATGAAATCTTAATTATAACTTCAAATGGAAAATTAAATACATAAATACAAAAAACAAATAAAAAAAACTATTTCTTTTAATTAATGAACTTACTACACAGGTAACCCAAACACTGCACTTGGATAAACTTTTTTAAATTGATTTTTGAACGAATTACCGCGAAGCTTCGAACTACCACATAACGTACATAAAAGACTAGGGAATCTATTTTAATGTATACAAGATTGTGGTACTTCATGGTGCACCGTGAAATCTTAAATTTGCATAGGTTTTTTTAAAACGAAAACCACTAATTCGTATAAGAGTGTTCGTTTGTGGAGTTTTCTTTCCACATAAGCTTTCGATGCAGGGGTTTATCACGAAACCATACAATGTCTACTACTATAGAGCTGGAAATTTCTTCAATTTTGAACAGGGAGCCCACAGCCACTGGTATCATTGTTTAAAATAAAATCTTTCATTCGTAAAAGCTCATGCTTTTGCATGCACGAATTCGGTGGCGTTTCCGGATTGGTTGAAATTCCAGTCTGAATATATTGTCAGCTGCTTACACTCCTAGCGTAGAATATAATGACAAAGGATGAAACTTCAAGAATTTTTGGTTATGTCTGCTCCTCGAGTAAGGGGGGACGGAAGCGGAAATGACCAATAGCACCGGAAATGAGCGTCTTCCATTTAAAGCTTTGGAAGATAGTAGTAACAATGAAATTCCTTCAAAATCGTTATTATTGATACAGAACGGAAGTAAAATAATCGATATTGATGACTACCTATCAAATTAATAAGACTCCATTTCACTTCCGTCCCTCCTTACTCAAGGCGCAGATAAAACGAAACCAATGTTTTAATTTGTTGCCATTTTTTGAAGACATCAGTCCATGCTGTGTTTTTCTGTGCACACAGACCGTTAGACAAACTTTTCAAGTTATAGAATTTTGAGGTTTAAAGCTTACATGAGGAGCTGGAGCCGGATTTGAGCTGTACGTTCTTGGTTGCTATGCGAGACGTTAAATACGTTCAGTTGTTGACTTAATCCAGTTAAACCAAATATTTGTGGTTTTAATATTAAGCTGAGATGAAACGTTTCTTATTTTCTGAGATGAATAACTTGGGCTTTTCTGGTTGCTACATATATCTCAGTTCGAACTGCGTGGGTCAAAGGTCTGTGCTACATAATTCGAGCAGTGTTTTGCACAACATTTAATTACAAATATTGACTGTTCTCTTATCGCTTTAAGATGATTCGTAGGTGCACACATACTGCATACTTACTATATTCTACCGTACGACGATGATTCCCATGATCCCAAGAGAAAAACATACATAACCGAATGAATGTTTTGAACACAAATCTAATTTGCCGCGTGAATATTAACTACAATCACGAGAATGCAAAAAAAAAAAAAAATAGACAAGTGTTAATTGACAATTTAAAGCTCAGCAAAGCATCGATATTACGCTCATTTGCATACAGAATATTTCACGAACGTAGTTTTCAAAACTACAATCAGATTGGTCGTCGAGGGCTCCGGCTCCTCATGAGACATTTCATGCTTTTTTGAAAGCAATTGTATTCCAGGGTTTCGTTTTAAGTTTCATCCCTTGTCATTTTATTCTACGCTAGCAAAAATAGCAGCTGATAATTTATTCAGCCTTGAACTGCACCAATCCGGAAACGCCGCCAAGCTCGTGCGGGAGCTAGCACGTGCACTGATTCTACCAGTGGCTGTGGGCTCCCTGTGAATTTTGCCTGACTATACGTGATCAATATCGTATGTGACTTATGTCCCGAGCTTGTAAAAATATGTAAGTAATGTGTAAACTGGAAGTTAGTCACATGGTATATGACGTAAGAGTATACAATTGACAATTCCTATTGATAATTTATCGGCACCAACTATACGATTGACAAGAATGGAATATTTAAACTGGAGGTACTAATTTATTCCGAGGACTAAACACTATCTGATATCTTTCAAAGTGAGATTCATGATTATATCGGTCAGCCCGTCAGTTGGTTAGCAGATACGATAATACATATCTAACTATACGCATTATACTGTCCTAAATAACGTCGTATACCACTATTTCATACTTTTCATGTCTTTATGTACTAAACATCTTAGGAATATTTTCTGTCAATTGATACGGTAAGATGTAATTTTCTTTCTGTCTTTTAGACATCTGATCCCTGGATACAGCTATACTTACAAAGACATGTCTACATAGCCATTGTAACGTTAAATCGTAGTTGCCATGCTAAAAGTGTTAGTAAATATCACCTTCTACCGGTGGTCAGCCTGTACGACACGAATTCCGGGAAGAGCCTCAAATGTAATGTTACCATGAATACAGGAAACGAACAGATAGCGAAGTGTGATGTTGAATTCAAAGTGAACGTTGTTAGAGTTCGATCATCAGAAACGAATACTACCTTCACGCTGTGCAGTCAACCAGATGTATCAGCTTACGGTAAGACGTCTCAATCACTTTTCCATCCATCCTTCCGACTATCCAATGTATCCACTCCTTCCATTCTCTACTTTTTAGTGTTTCATCAATGTTAAGTTTTTTTAATATATTCGCAGATAATTTCACTAATATACATGGAGTATTGTATGAATTATGGAACAAATACATCACGTCAAGCAAAAGCTCAATTTTGAAATTTAATGAAGTGTTTGGTGGTCCTCCCAATATATCCAGTGTCTCTCCATCCTTAAGCATAGCTGCGTTTTCTGGTCTGTCGAACTACAGTCTACGACAGCAAGGTTATGTGATGGTAAGAATTGTGTAACTCTTTGGAATTGGCTAACCACCATGGATTACCCTGTGTTCCTTGGATTTTATCTTTCACATTGTCCATACCTTAAATTTTCATTGCTTTACAGTCAATCAATTTGAGAGACATTGATAGTAAATGTATCTTCAACCCTCAGGTCGGTACCCCAGGGCTTTACCTCGTATCAGCTTCATGTGATGACGAATGTGAAATATGGCTAAGAAGAGCTGGAGAACCAGGACTGGGTGATAATCTGAGAGCTGATCATGAACTGTTGATTAAAATTGAATCACCTACGTATCCCACCCGATACAAATTGTAAGATCATTGTTTTCTGTTTGCTTGTTTTACTGTCTGTCTGTCCTGCCTGCATGCCTCCTGTGCTTCTAGTAGGACATTTTCAAAAATACCCCTAAAGCATACCCCCACCAACACTAATTTGGGCGTCCCTCCTTTTTTGCTTGTTTGCTTGTTTGTTTGTTTCTAGCTGATCTGAAATAGTGACGTGGAAATAGCGTCACTGGAAAATTGAGGTGTCGTGAAACCAGCGAAAATTGAATTATAATAGTTTTTATCTGAGATAAATTTAGATCTTCAGGTGAGGTTTTAAATTGTATGACATTCATTATTAAGTGAAAAATAGAATAAAGAAATATATCCCTGTGTGTTTGGTTGTTTGGTTGTTTGGTTGTTTGGTTGTTTGGTTGTTTGGTTGTTTGGTTGTTTGGTTGTTTGGTTGTTTGGTTGTTTGGTTGTTTGGTTGTTTGGTTGTTTGGTTGTTTGGTTGTTTGGTTGTTTGGTTGTTTGGTTGTTTGGTTGTTTGGTTGTTTGGTTGTTTGGTTGTTTGGTTGTTTGGTTGTTTGGTTGTTTGGTTGTTTGGTTGTTTGGTTGTTTGGTTGTTTGGTTGTTTGGTTGTTTGGTTGTTTGGTTGTTTGGTTGTTTGGTTGTTTGGTTGTTTGGTTGTTTGGTTGTTTGGTTGTTTGGTTGTTTGGTTGTTTGGTTGTTTGGTTGTTTGGTTGTTTGGTTGTTTGGTTGTTTGGTTGTTTGGTTGTTTGGTTGTTTGGTTGTTTGGTTGTTTGGTTGTTTGGTTGTTTGGTTGTTTGGTTGTTTGGTTGTTTGGTTGTTTGGTTGTTTGGTTGTTTGGTTGTTTGGTTGTTTGGTTGTTTGGTTGTTTGGTTGTTTGGTTGTTTGGTTGTTTGGTTGTTTGGTTGTTTGGTTGTTTGGTTGTTTGGTTGTTTGGTTGTTTGGTTGTTTGGTTGTTTGGTTGTTTGGTTGTTTGGTTGTTTGGTTGTTTGGTTGTTTGGTTGTTTGGTTGTTTGGTTGTTTGGTTGTTTGGTTGTTTGGTTGTTTGGTTGTTTGGTTGTTTGGTTGTTTGGTTGTTTGGTTGTTTGGTTGTTTGGTTGTTTGGTTGTTTGGTTGTTTGGTTGTTTGGTTGTTTGGTTGTTTGGTTGTTTGGTTGTTTGGTTGTTTGGTTGTTTGGTTGTTTGGTTGTTTGGTTGTTTGGTTGTTTGGTTGTTTGGTTGTTTGGTTGTTTGGTTGTTTGGTTGTTTGGTTGTTTGGTTGTTTGGTTGTTTGGTTGTTTGGTTGTTTGGTTGTTTGGTTGTTTGGTTGTTTGGTTGTTTGGTTGTTTGGTTGTTTGGTTGTTTGGTTGTTTGGTTGTTTGGTTGTTTGGTTGTTTGGTTGTTTGGTTGTTTGGTTGTTTGGTTGTTTGGTTGTTTGGTTGTTTGGTTGTTTGGTTGTTTGGTTGTTTGGTTGTTTGGTTGTTTGGTTGTTTGGTTGTTTGGTTGTTTGGTTGTTTGGTTGTTTGGTTGTTTGGTTGTTTGGTTGTTTGGTTGCTTGTTTGGTTGTCTGTTTGCGTGCTTGCTTGTTTATCGTCACTTTTGGGATTTTTTGTTTTCAGGAGTCGAAGCCAATATAAGTTTCAAAAGTTCAGCAAATGTCATTTGTATCATATGGAAGCTTACATGCGGCAGCGGATCAATGACGATTATCTTACCGTAGTCTTAAAGTTACCTGATGAACAAGGGATGCCACTTTTCCCATCTGAGTTCCTTCACTGGATGAGACCAGGTAAGGTATATTTTTGTGCTCAATTGTTAATGGAACAGACCATGCAAATAGCAAGGGAGTTCTTTTGATGGCACTGTATTCAGTTTACTTTGCCGATTTTTTCTTTTCTATCTTGTTACTAATAGTACATTGAGAAACGTTTGCGTTCTATCTGTATTTTTGATTAACTAATTTTGCTGTCGTCAAATTGCAGGCACTAGAGTTCTTAAGTTTCAATTAACTAACAACATCAGTAGAAAGATTATTCTTGGTACAGAGTTAACTTTTGAAGGTTAGCCATTGCTTATTTAATTCTAGCAACTATAGCTAAGTCCTTATTTTGGACTTTCCTAAACTTATATTGTTAGATATTTGCTCTTCACAGCTGTCTACAGATTCTGCTGCAAAGGTCTTCTCTGTCCTTCCTGCCCATTGGTAATACAGCTGGAAGCTTTTGAGCAAACTATAATGGTTAACAGGAGACTAGAAATGAGCTGTGAAGAGCACAAAATAGAACAAAAAATATCGACGGTCGTGCAACCGGGCAATTACAGCATTAAAGTAAGATATGACACCTCTTCTGAGCTTTTCCTTAATTGTTCACATCTTTAGAAACTACCTTATTACATAACATTTTCGCGAAACTTTTATTTCGCGTTCTTCGCGATTTCAAAAAAATCGCGAAATTAAAGTGTCGCGAATAATAGGTGTCGCGAAAATATAGTGACGCAAAAATTAAGTGACCATCCATTTTTGACAAAGTAGAGAATCTGATGACCATTCAAAAGCATGAAAGAAAGACGTTGTTACTGGAAACCAAGTATAAGCGCCTACTGATGTTGATCAGCAATGAATGATTGGAACAAGTATTAAATATGCTAAAGGCAAAACGAACTAGTGGGTTTTCTAAAGGAATTTGTATGATTTGGTAACAATTGATCAATAATTTAGTCAATGAAATCACTAAATTAAAGTGATCAAGAATATAATTTTTACGCATATTTGCGAAATTAAAGTTTTGCGAATTATGCTACCTCCAAAATCTCGAAATTATCGTGTCGCAAAATATACTACTTCCAAAATTGCGAAATTAACTTGTAGCAAAATTTTCATCTAATGAGGTATAATGTGTAAATTTAAGCACTGCCTAAGAGCGGAGCTTCCAGCTCAAATTTTCAATTAAAAGTACTAAATGCGTGACCAGCGTGACGCAGCATTACGAAATAGCGCGACCACTAAGTTGGGGTTTTACAAGCAAAGAAAAATGAAAGAAAAATCGATAGGTTAAGCCTCGAAAGGATCAGAAAACTTATTCAACTCGAAGATAAATAATTAAAAAGTATTACTTATATAAAAAAAAGAAAGCATTTAATTAAGGAAATGTTATGCCAAAAAACTTTTTTCGAGCCATTGGAAGTGAACGACAGCCGGCAAAAGTTAATTGAAAAACAAAATTTCAAGTTGTTAAGCTTTAGCTTATAAGCTATTTTTTTAATCCTCTTTTTGATATGAACTTCATATGCAAGTACAAAAGATACATTCATTAATTTATTAATGCAAAATAAGATTTTTTTATTAGTAATTGACCTTTGAAAATGTTCTTTGCAATTTATTTAGCTCATCAAGGAACATGTCAATGAACAAGTTTATTTTTACTTTAAAGTCGTTTTGTTTAGTTATTCTAACTGGGAAAGCTAAATAAATGGCGAATATTTGATGTAAAATGTATTCCTTTTTTCTTATTTCATTCAACATTAAGATAAATTTACTTCCAAATGGGAAGTTTCATGGCTATCTTGTTTCAGACATCAAAACTCGCTGGCCTTCAAATATTTTTTTCAAATAAAATTATGTATATTTAGACTTTTTTCCTGTAATATAAACGAAAAGGAAAACGTCAAAGCTTCAAATGATAGACATAAAAATAGTCTGTAAGGAAGTAAATTTAGAAACATCCGTCCAGTCAACCACACGGATTTTGCTCAAATTTGGTATATAAACTTGTTTTGGGGTCCAAATACGAAATCGATCATATTTGGTCAGAAAAAAAATTACGGAAAAAGTTGGGAGGGAGGGTCAGTTTTAGGGGTCGTAGATGATTAGTTAGAATGCTGTTCGAGCACTGTTTTGGTAGTGCTCCAAAAACATAAGCGTTTATATTTTGTAAAATATTTTGGTATCAAAATGAGCCTCTATTCACATACTTTGATCGCAATTAGTAAAACCTGACAATTATTTAAAAAGCTTAGAAAACTACGTCCATATGTATAGGTAATATAAACCTTTTGTAAACAGCTATCGAAAATTAGGTGTTTCTAGAAGCAAATATCTCCACTGGAATTTCAATTTAGAAATTGTCTGTGCTACTGAACAAAGTTCGATTAAAGCTTTTTTCGTTTCTTAAATAAAAAAACTGGGCAAATATTAATGCAATGCTGCATGATATTGTCAAACAGGAGTAAGGTAGATGGTATTTTGCTAAATTTTGCAAAGAATTAAAATGTTGATCTTTTCAAAAGTCATTTAGTAGCCACCGATAATCGAATTTTTAAATATGTATACTTTTTTGAAGGAGTATTGTTTTATAATAACTGTGTACAAAAATCAATGGATGGACGATAAAAGCCTACTTTTACAGAAGCTGAAACGTTGGTGGCTATTTTCAGTGATATTGTTTTGTTAATACGAGCGTGACATGAAAGGTGACAACTAACTTCTTTGTGGAAGCCGCTATGTCACACTTTTAGTCACGCTACGTCTACTAACTTAAGTAGTAAACAAATCCTTTATGCTAGCAAAATACAGTCATGTCCAATACTGTCGACCTGATACGGATCGTCAAAGAAGTTCACGATCCGTACGGTTCGTGAAACTCATTTGTATGCATAAAACAAGCATATTATTATCTATGACTATGTACAACGTTTTACGGTAATCCTGTGTAAAGTGTTTATGGTCACCCTGTGGTAAATCAGATGATCCCTAACACACATCGTTCACCATTCGTACGATCCGTACGGATCGTACGATCCGTGCAACTAATTATCATTTCGTACTTTTCGTGCAATCCGTGAATCATTCGGTAAAAATCGTGATCATCTCACATCAAAATCACAAGAAACCATTCAAAATAGTATATCAATTGCGTCGTTTTCAAAAGCTAATCTATCGTAATAGACCTCGCTCGAATATCAACACTCGTGATCATCTCACATCAAAATCACAAGAAACCATTCAAAATAATATATGAATTGCGTCGTTTTCAAAAGCTAATCTATCGTAATAGACCTCGCTCGAATATCAACACAAGAATCGTGATCATCTCACATCAAAATCACAAGAAACCATTCAAAATAATATATGAATTGCGTCGTTTTCAAAAGCTAATCTATCGTAATAGACCTCGCTCGAATATCAACACAAGAATCGTGATCATCTCACATCAAAATCACAAGAAACCATTCAAAATAGTATATGAATTGCGTCGTTTTCAAAAGCTAATCTATCGTAATAGACCTCGCTCGAATATCAACACAAGAATCGTGATCATCTCACATCAAAATCACAAGAAACCATTCAAAATAATATATGAATTGCGTCGTTTTCAAAAGCTAATCTATCGTAATAGACCTCGCTCGAATATCAACACTCGTGATCATCTCACATCAAAATCACAAGAAACCATTCAAAATAGTATATGAATTGCGTCGTTTTCAAAAGCTAATCTATCGTAATAGACCTCGCTCGAATATCAACACAAGAATCGTGATCATCTCACATCAAAATCACAAGAAACCATTCAAAATAATATATGAATTGCGTCGTTTTCAAAAGCTAATCTATCGTAATAGACCTCGCTCGAATATCAACACTCGTGATCATCTCACATCAAAATCACAAGAAACCATTCAAAATAATATATGAATTGCGTCGTTTTCAAAAGCTAATCTATCGTAATAGACCTCGCTCGAATATCAACACAAGAATCGTGATCATCTCACATCAAAATCACAAGAAACCATTCAAAATAATATATGAATTGCGTCGTTTTCAAAAGCTAATCTATCGTAATAGACCTCGCTCGAATATCAACACTCGTGATCATCTCACATCAAAATCACAAGAAACCATTCAAAATAATATATGAATTGCGTCGTTTTCAAAAGCTAATCTATCGTAATAGACCTCGCTCGAATATCAACACAAGAATCGTGATCATCTCACATCAAAATCACAAGAAACCATTCAAAATAATATATGAATTGCGTCGTTTTCAAAAGCTAATCTATCGTAATAGACCTCGCTCGAATATCAACACAAGAATCGTGATCATCTCACATCAAAATCACAAGAAACCATTCAAAATAGTATATCAATTGCGTCGTTTTCAAAAGCTAATCTATCGTAATAGACCTCGCTCGAATATCAACACTCGTGATCATCTCACATCAAAATCACAAGAAACCATTCAAAATAATATATGAATTGCGTCGTTTTCAAAAGCTAATCTATCGTAATAGACCTCGCTCGAATATCAACACAAGAATCGTGATCATCTCACATCAAAATCACAAGAAACCATTCAAAATAATATATGAATTGCGTCGTTTTCAAAAGCTAATCTATCGTAATAGACCTCGCTCGAATATCAACACTCGTGATCATCTCACATCAAAATCACAAGAAACCATTCAAAATAATATATGAATTGCGTCGTTTTCAAAAGCTAATCTATCGTAATAGACCTCGCTCGAATATCAACACAAGAATCGTGATCATCTCACATCAAAATCACAAGAAACCATTTAAAATAATATATGAATTGCGTCGTTTTCAAAAGCTAATCTATCGTAATAGACCTCGCTCGAATATCAACACTCGTGATCATCTCACATCAAAATCACAAGAAACCATTCAAAATAGTATATGAATTGCGTCGTTTTCAAAAGCTAATCTATCGTAATAGACCTCGCTCGAATATCAACACTCGTGATCATCTCACATCAAAATCACAAGAAACCATTCAAAATAATATATGAATTGCGTCGTTTTCAAAAGCTAATCTATCGTAATAGACCTCGCTCGAATATCAACACAAGAATCGTGATCATCTCACATCAAAATCACAAGAAACCATTCAAAATAATATATGAATTGCGTCGTTTTCAAAAGCTAATCTATCGTAATAGACCTCGCTCGAATATCAACACAAGAATCGTGATCATCTCACATCAAAATCACAAGAAACCATTCAAAATAGTATATCAATTGCGTCGTTTTCAAAAGCTAATCTATCGTAATAGACCTCGCTCGAATATCAACACTCGTGATCATCTCACATCAAAATCACAAGAAACCATTCAAAATAGTATATGAATTGCGTCGTTTTCAAAAGCTAATCTATCGTAATAGACCTCGCTCGAATATCAACACTCGTGATCATCTCACATCAAAATCACAAGAAACCATTCAAAATAATATATGAATTGCGTCGTTTTCAAAAGCTAATCTATCGTAATAGACCTCGCTCGAATATCAACACAAGAATCGTGATCATCTCACATCAAAATCACAAGAAACCATTCAAAATAATATATGAATTGCGTCGTTTTCAAAAGCTAATCTATCGTAATAGACCTCGCTCGAATATCAACACAAGAATCGTGATCATCTCACATCAAAATCACAAGAAACCATTCAAAATAGTATATCAATTGCGTCGTTTTCAAAAGCTAATCTATCGTAATAGACCTCGCTCGAATATCAACACTCGTGATCATCTCACATCAAAATCACAAGAAACCATTCAAAATAATATATGAATTGCGTCGTTTTCAAAAGCTAATCTATCGTAATAGACCTCGCTCGAATATCAACACAAGAATCGTGATCATCTCACATCAAAATCACAAGAAACCATTCAAAATAATATATGAATTGCGTCGTTTTCAAAAGCTAATCTATCGTAATAGACCTCGCTCGAATATCAACACTCGTGATCATCTCACATCAAAATCACAAGAAACCATTCAAAATAATATATGAATTGCGTCGTTTTCAAAAGCTAATCTATCGTAATAGACCTCGCTCGAATATCAACACAAGAATCGTGATCATCTCACATCAAAATCACAAGAAACCATTTAAAATAATATATGAATTGCGTCGTTTTCAAAAGCTAATCTATCGTAATAGACCTCGCTCGAATATCAACACTCGTGATCATCTCACATCAAAATCACAAGAAACCATTCAAAATAGTATATGAATTGCGTCGTTTTCAAAAGCTAATCTATCGTAATAGACCTCGCTCGAATATCAACACATCTATATATCCAAGTGGATCATTGGGACAAGAAACCATTCAAAATAGTATGGGAGATTTCATGGGATCTTTTTTTGACGTAACAACCTCGCGCGAGCGGTTCGCTGGCCGTCAAATTTTATTGGAAAGCTATGCAAATTTAGTCTTTTTTTTCTTGAAATGGGATTAAAAAACAAAAACTCAAAGTGTCAAATATCACTTTTCTCTTGCTAGTAATGAAGACAAAGATGATCAAAGTGTAAAATGTAGTAAAAACACCAAAAAACAAAACGAACAATTTATTTGGTTAACTTAAAGACAGACATGACTTCTGTGCTTTCAGTGATAGCTCAAACGTGCTTTTCGCTTTTCGAAAATAATAAAATGAAAACCACACAAGTATTTTAAACTTATGTTTTTTGCAAAGTTCTATTTGCCACCGGAAATACGTCACGCGTGAAACCTCCCATTGTATCGTGATCATCTCATATCAAAATCACAAGTAACCATTCAAAATAGTATAGACCTCGCTCGAATATCAACACAACTATCACAGTGGATAAGAATCAACGTAAATTTATGACTCACGGTTGTATTTATTGGTTTTTCAGATCTCATTTAATTCATGACGTTAACAAACATTTCCTTATAACTATATACTGAAGAAAAGGACAACTTCTCGTTTAAACAAGACAGGGTATAAATAGCCTTAATTTCTAATAATCATATCGTTTTAAAATAGATGAAAAGACTTGACATTTGAACATTTTCCTTGAACATAACAAAACAAAGAATTGGTGGATCAAGGGATTATAAGTACTGGTGAACCATAGAATTAAAGTTTTAGCCAAATATTATGTCAAATAGCAAAAAAGTTTAAAATTTTGGACAGCATAGTCTAAATGAATTGATAATGGACTACTACTGGCTTAACATTTCAAGGCTCATAACAAATCCCCCACATTTCTCCTTGTAACCCCACCTTGTCCCGGGGTGGGGAAGGGGTTGGGGTTCATATTGACTCACGCATTACATAAACTAATATATCAGTTTCAGTAGAATGAAGTTCCCATCCACAAGGCGTGTGCTGTGTAGGGGAGTCCAGGGGATTTTTTTTAATTTTTAAGCTGTTTAAAAATCACTTTACAGTTTTCTTACCCAAAATATAACAATAAAAGACCTCTTTATGTACCTTTTTTAATTTTCTCTAGGTATAAATATAACATATAATATAACATACTTATTTCCATTCGTACATCCATACTAACAACTTATAATCTAGCTTTTGTCACTCTGAAAGCTTTAAGTTTCTTTGAGGTTTTTTTTTTTTGGCTTCAAGCGCAGTGCACAGTGCACACAATGTATACCATAGCCACTTCAAATAATTTTTGCTTTGGTACAAATAATGTTAACCCAGAGCAACAAACCTGGTATGCAATCAATGAACCTGGTTGTATATTTGTATAAATTCAAAAACTGCTTCCTCAATACCAATGTTAACTATGAAAAACTATTATATATTTAAAATACTTATTACTTATTATTCTTACTTTATTAATACTTAATACAGTATTATATATAAACACCAAACATGTATTCTAGAAAGTACTTTTTAATAATAACAATTAATTAGTATGGATCACAGGTTCATAGTGTGAGCACTCTATCAACATACTAACTTGATGCTAGTTCTTTTTTGATATACATATACATATAGTACTTGTATATGAAAAAATTAATTAACTCCCAAGATTGCAATTACATGGTATGAAAGGTAGTTAAGTCTTAATATTGAATAACCCTGGCCGTGTACATATTTTACTGAAACAATATTCTGTATATTTTATTCCATTTTAATGCCATAAATGTTACAATAATAGAGTGAAGTCATTCAACCTGTTAAATATATGTCTCACTAATAAATGATGATAAAACTCAATTCCACGGTAACCCCTTTTGTTTTGTGTGCATTCTAGCTGAGTTTAACTTCAGAGAAATTAAGGTAAACAAACCAGAATATTGTGATTGGTAATTGAAGATATGACATTTCATTTTCATTACCTCTTTCAACAAGGAGATACAAACTAACCACAGTTTCAATTCAATTTCAATCAACAATAGAAGTGTACATTTAAACCTTAGTTCCAGGTTGGATAATAATAACCAAAAATAGCTCCCTATATATAATAATACCCCGATCCTGCATTAATCTCCCACTCACAGTTGCATTGGACAAGCTAAAATGTGTTTTCCATATACACATGTGAAACAGACTGCAGTGATTTCTAAAAATTGTAAATATCTGTCTTACAATAAATGCATTCTAAGGTTCATTTAGAAAAGAATCCATAACTGCTAAAACAATTTTTATGAATTTGAGTTTGTTGATCAAACATTCGAGCTCAAAAGTTCTGTCAGTTCCATTGGGAAAACTATACCCATTTCACATTATTTTAAAATATATTTTTTCACTTCATTATATTTCCATAAATTTATCACAACATATATATGGAATATAATATATTCCTTTATGCAAACCAAAAGGCCAAAAGAATTTCAATAATTTATATTTTAATATGTAAAAGAGAGAACATATCACACTAGTCAGTGTAAGGCACAGTACATATGTTTAATGAGGGGGGAGGACTGAGGACTGGAGTTTTTTTATCTCAGCACAAAGAAATTGTGATAACCTCCCCTTATTTTTCTGGAAAAAACATAGCCCTTCATTGTTAATTTTTTAATAAATTTTTACTTCGCAGTTACCCTGGACATTAGAACCTGGGCGACTGCTGCAAACGGAGTATTTCTAGAGGATGAATGTCCAGCGATCGGTTCAGATCACAAAAATATTAATAACTGTAGAATCCCCGAATGATTACGTTCATAAGAATAGTTTTGAAAACCTAAACAAGGTAATCTCGCTTTTACTTCACTACATTACCTAGTATCTGCTGTGATTTTTATTAAATATTTCGAATGCCGGACTAGGACCTTATTTATTGTAATATGTATACTAGCAATAAACTCATATCACAATATTCCAAGTGTTATAACTATTACGTCCTTTGTATACTATGCTGAGCGCAGAAGAAACTTACAATCCTCAAATTACCACGTTCAAAAGAGAAACTTTGAAAACGTAAACAAATAATGTTAACTTGCTTTACTGGACTACATTGCTTTAGGTTATCTGCAGCATTTTTTTAGAATATTTCGATAGCCCAACATGGAGTATTTCTTGAAACGTAGCGTACGTTAATAAAAACAAATTTATTATAAATTTCATCTTCAAAGATCACTAAATTCTTTCTAAGATCGTAAAGTAGGAAATGATGAATCTTTCAAATTCATATTATAGATGCAGGATCTTACTTGTAAAAATAGCAAAGATGGTTGAGATGGTGAAGATATATATAGTTGAAGTTTCCATGTAACAAAAGTACTCCATTCATTAGGTTCACGGATTGCACGAGACGTATACGAGACGTACTATACGATCCGTACGGATGGTGAGGGCTAGTTGCCGTTGAGTAAAGCAAATAATACAGGAAGCCCATTCATGAATTTTCACGGATTGCACGAAATGCACGAAACGATAATTAGATGCACGGTTCGTACGATCCGTACGGATCGTACGGATCGTAAGGGTGGTGGGGGCCCAGTTGAGTTGAGTCAAGCCCATAACACAGGAAGCCCATTCATGAATTTTCACGGATTGCACGAAATGCACGAAACGATAATTAGATGCACGGTTCGTACGATCCGTACGGATCGTACGGATCGTAAGGGTGGTGGGGGCCCAGTTGAGTTGAGTCAAGCCCATAACACAGGAAGCCCATTCATGAATTTTCACGGATTGCACGAAATGCACGAAACGATAATTAGATGCACGGTTCGTACGATCCGTACGGATCGTACGGATCGTAAGGGTGGTGGGGGCCCAGTTGAGTTGAGTCAAGCCCATAACACAGGAAGCCCATTCATGAATTTTCACGGATTGCACGAAATGCACGAAACGATAATTAGATGCACGGTTCGTACGATTCGTACGGATCGTACGGATCGTAAGGGTGGTGGGGGCCCAGTTGAGTTGAGTCAAGCCCATAACACAGGAAGCCCATTCATGAATTTTCACGGATTGCACGAAATGCACGAAACGATAATTAGATGCACGGTTCGTACGATCCGTACGGATCGTACGGATCGTAAGGGTGGTGGGGGCCCAGTTGAGTTGAGTCAAGCCCATAACACAGGAAGCCCATTCATGAATTTTCACGGATTGCACGAAATGCACGAAACGATAATTAGATGCACGGTTCGTACGATCCGTACGGATCGTACGGATCGTAAGGGTGGTGGGGGCCCAGTTGAGTTGAGTCAAGCCCATAACACAGGAAGCCCATTCATGAATTTTCACGGATTGCACGAAGACTTTCTTGCCATGATAGCTCTCAATTCGTACCATCCGTACGATTCGTACATATCGTACCATCCGTAAGTGGTAGGGTACAATTTTTTTTACCCTTCATCACTTAAATTTGTTAAAGTTAAAAACTTCAACCTTTACCATTCCTGGCTATAGTAATGTGTAAGTAAGGTCTTTAGTACAAGGGATGGAGTGTGTGTTAGGGATCATCGGAATTACCACAGGGTGACCATAAACACTTTACACAGGATTACCGTAAAACGTTGTACATAGTTATCGATAATGATATGCTTGTTTTATGCATACAAATGAGTTTCACGAACCGTACGGATCGTGAACTTCTTTGACGATCCGTATCAGGTCGACAGTATTGGACAACCCTCGCAAAATAGACCCTTTATGGTAGGTAATTTCAACTGTATTGCCCAAATATAATAAAGGAAAATAAGCCTTTATTCTCCTTTAAGCCATTATTTATCCGTTATTCTATTACAGCTCTTTTTAACTTTTAACCTACGCTCTGCATTTCCCGTCTCAATAGTAAGCATATATGACATGGCTTTAGTACGTCATTCTATTGTCCATACGAGCGGCGTGTACCACTATGCACAGGGTTACCGCGCGCTTTGCTTACTCACAAATGCACATAAAAAATCGCAATAATGTAGTCAAAGATGGATCAAGAAATATTTTTTCTTATTTTTGCAATACCAAAAATACGTTTAATCGAAGTCATGTCTGTCTTAAAGTGAACAAAAACAATTTTTCGACTTTAGTGACTTGCTTAAGAAGATTTAGCGAGGGAAGATTCTTAATCTTGCGATAAAGTTTAGTGACTAAAACTTTAGTGAGAGAAAAAGTGGCCTGTAGACCAGAAAACCCTGATTATACTGCAAGAATAATATTTCAGTGCCGTAGAAAACACTTCATAGAAGGTAAATTCATTAATGTTAACTAAGATTTCGTAAAAAATCGACAAAAAAATGTGTAAACTACCTGGAGAAACTCTCAGACAAGCCAACATTGTCAGAAAAACTTGGATAGTTTGTTGTTTTTGCGGCATTTTACATTTTTATCATCTTTTTCTTCAATACTTGTGCACCAAAAAAGCGGTATTTGAGGCTTTGATTTTTTGTTTCTGATCCCATTTCAAGAAAAAAAAAAGGCTAAGACTTAGTAAAAAGACTTAGTTCTTTGAAAAAATATATCTGACGGCCAGCGAGCCTCACGCGAGGAATTCTGATGTCAAAAGGAGATTTCATATTTTTTATAATCATGTTAGACAACACTTTCTACACATTGTGATTAGCACTTTGCAAAGGGAATTCCCCTTTGATTGATTTGATATTGATTAATGTTGTAGCCTGATGAGACTTGTCCTAGGCGGAACTGTGTGGGTATTCCCCAAACAGTGGGTAGCCACTCGACGGAATCATGGTGGCCTCCCACACACGGATTATTGTTTGGGTAGGTTAATTAGCACTCCGGAAAGTTCCGTTTGGGTTATGTCTCATTAGAAGTGTATAAAAATGGTAGGGAATAGAATTGTAATTAGGCAGATGAAGCTAGAGGGTGAATAGAATAAAACCTGGAAGAAGGAACCTTCGTCGCCTTGATTCGACTCAGGCTAACCTAGTACTAACAATCATTTGGATAGTTTGACTTTTTTTATAGATAATTTATTTTAATGTTGAATGAAATATGAAAAAGGAATACATATCATAACAAATATTTGCTATTTATCGGGCTTTTCCAGCTTTTATTATTACACAATCGCAAAAATGATGAGCTTGTTTTTTTTTATGGATAAGCTTATGTTTTTGTAAGATATTTCGCTCGATAATAAAGTTAAGAATAAATCTGAAAAAAAAATTTCAAAGACCAACTTACAAACAAAGAAAGTTATTATCTTGCATTAATGAATATGTCTCTTTTTATATGTGAAGTTCAAGTGAATGTAAGCTTAAGCTTATATAATTTTTCGACAATTTTCAGTCTAGTTCACTTTCCATCTAAAAAAACTTATAACTTAAGATTTGCTGAATAAAATCCTTTGTTCTATACATTTATTCATATGTTCTAGAATCTAAAATTATTTTTCTTCGAATTGAAAAGTTTTCTAATGCTTATGAAGGCTCAAAATAAAGGTTTTCCTTTTAGTTTTTCCTCCTGGGTTGTGGTAAAATCAGAAGAAGTGGTAACGCTGTAACCGCCGTTATGCCGCGTCACACAATTGTCACGTTTTTAGCACTACTTTTAGGCAGTGCCTAAATCTATATATTTAACATTACTGAATGTACCTTCTACGAAGTATTTTCTACGGGAGTGAAAGATTATTCTTGCAGTGTAATCAAGTTTTTCTGGTCTTCAGGCCACTTTTTCTGGATGAGTTTACAACCACAAACACAACCACACGCATCGGGAAGTGATCTTCGGCGAATTTCAATGAAGACGAAAAATTGTTTTCGGTCCCTTTATAATTAAGACAGACATGAATTCTGCAGTACTTTCAGTCATTAAAAAAAACGTTATCAAAAATGAGAAATACTTCTTGAACCATCTTCAGCTATATTTATATTGCAATGTTTTCTTTGCATTTGCGAGTAAGCATAGGGCACGTGAACTCTGTGGTAGTACAGGACGGACGGTCTAGGTGATGGTGTAATCAAGCCATGAAAAATCAGCTCGACGGGTTACCATTTTTTTCTTAAGTATGGTGCTCCACGAAATTTGAGATTTATGATCTCAAATTTAAGATCCCATATCCGCACAAAGAAAATAGCTCAAAAATGAACCACACAAATACAGATTAAATAGAACAGCTTTTTCTGTTCTCCATGCACATGATTTGCCTGCTGTCTTACTATACGTAGCTCGGATTAAGCATATATTTGTGTATGTTTAGTCTAAAGCATTTTACTTAAATGTACGGGATTTTGACAGAATATTTTCAAATAATCTTGTAATATCGATAGTTATTGTATCACTTTCCTGGCGACCTAACGCATTGGCAGGGGAAAAGACGTATAGTGAAGTCCATACAAGTTTCCGGTAAGCAAACAATATGGCATTACAAAACAGAGCATTTGACAATTATTAAGTGGACGAGTTTAGAGAACACATTTTATCTTTTCAGATTCCACCAGACTCCAATGCTTTTTTGACAATGGCATATGTCCGGGATGGATCGTATCATCATCACACGACAGTCCATCGTGCCAGTGGAGTTCGGAAAAAGGTGAGAAAAGCGAGGGAAAAGCATGTATCGAGATAAGAAGTTAGTTTTAAGTATTCTTTCTATTTGAGAGAAGAATTACCATTAGGTAGAAATGTATTGACAATAAGTTATCCAATAATCTATATTAAACAAACAAACCTCGAGCTCCTTATGAAGCTTACCCATCCATTGGACGAGAGCACGTCACGTGGAAGAGAATAGGGAATAGATGGATGTGGTCAAATTGATCTTCGTGGAAACGATGTGACGCGCCTGATTTGAAATGATAATTACGTTCGTAAAATCAAATACAGTAGCGTTCTAAGGCTACCCGCTTAATACGGCCCTCAGGTTATTACGGACAGTTTGGTAGGTTCCAACGAAATACCCATACATTTTCTATTCAATTTACCCGCTTAATACGGACACTGGTTTAACGGCCAACCGTCACTTTTTTGTATAACCCAATTGACAGGCTGCCATACAAAGTTAACCTTATATTACGGACACTGGTATCTACGCTGTATATTTTCAACTGTCCCCATCCCAGAGCGGCGCGTTAGTAAATTAATGCTTTCTTCAACCTAAATACGATTGACTCCTATGTTCTGTCCGTTGTTTGACCTTTCATGATGTTAGTTGCATGCTAACAAAGTTCTCAAAAGCAAGTTTTTTGACTCTTTCGACTTTTTAGATGTCGATGATTTACTGCAATCATTGCTTATTGCCGGCTTCTTTCCCTTTGAAGGTGTTGTCCGAAACTGTATACTGTATTTATTGTACTATATTACTAAAACACGTAGTTCTGACGTATATACTGTATATTTTGAAAGCCCGCTTAATACGGACACCCCGCTAATACGGCCACTTTGGTCTATCCCTTTCGCGGCCGTATTGACCCGGTTACCGACTATAATCAAAACAATTTAATTTTTTGGGGTAGGCTTAGCCTCGGGAAATAAAGAGAGTATTGGAGATGCAAAACTCATTGTTTTCCGAGAAATGCATCATTATTATACACGTGTGCACTATTTTGCATTACACGTGTGTATCATCCGATCAAACAATGAATCAGAGGAGATCGTTAAAATTTTGTTTATTTTTATATTCGTTTCTTTACCTAGCGTGCGAATGATCTACAATGTGATAGGCGTTCCTTGTAGCATCTGGCTACGTAACGCAGGCTGCGAGAAGAATGAGACAGGCATTTCTCGTCGACTTGGTCTTGCTAAGTCGGGCCAACGAAAATCGACAAATATTTTGCGAGGAGCGGAGCGACGATTATAAGTTGAGAGGAGTGAAAATATAAAGCACATGACCCATTTCAACCAATCATATAGTCCAAAATAAAAATATTTTTCGCGTGGTGCTGGTAGCAGTATCTATAGAAACGGATTATGTGACAACTCCATAAAAAATGGCCAATCTTAGTGTAAAAAAAGACATGAAAAATATCTAAAAAAGGCTAAAGATGACTAGTTAGAATGCTGTTCGAGCACTGTTTTGGAAGCGCTCCAAAAAATATAAGCATTTATATTTTGTAAAATATTTTGTGTATCAAAATGAACCTATATTCACATACTTTGATCGCACATAGTAAAACCTGACAATTATTTAAACAGCTTAGCAAACTACCTCCATATGTATAGGTATTATAAACAGCCACGACCCCTAAAACTGACCCTCCCCCCAACTTTTACCGTAATTTTCTTTTGACAAAATATTTTCGATTTTGTATTTAGGACCCCCAAAAAAGTTTATATATCAAATTTGAGCGAAATCTGTGAGGTTCACTGGCCTGCTTAGGTTTGACTCTTACAGATTAAGACTCTTAATTCGTCCATCAAGAAATACACTTATGTGCAGAGCAAAGGGCTATGTGCATAGCAATTTGTTACCAGCATAGGACAATGGAAATATGGCCGTTTCACTCCCCTCGACAATACTCGTCATTCCGCTATTTACACGTACACGCACGGATCGCGATCACGTGAGAAGTTGCGTTTTTTTTTTTTTGGCCGCGTGATTATTTCTTTTACAGCGCGTGCTTCTTTACCAGATACGAGGAACGCCTGTCACATTGCAACACAAATCAAATTGTAACGTACTCCTTTGAATGAATGAGGGAATTTCTGACTTCTGCTATGCCCAAAACTACAAGTATTTACATGTATGCACTAACTTCCAGTACAAGCGTATATCATCCGAACAATAGAGTAAAGCGGGGAAATCTGATTTCTGGTATGCACTAAACTTCTAGTATTTACAAGCTTGTTATTCGACCAACCGAAAACAACGGGGAAATCTGACATCTGATAGAACATGAATGCGTCTACCTAATGAAAGAGTCGCGGGGTTTTCTGAAAGTTTTCGGTTCGTAAGAAAGTTATATACAGTAAACTCTTTCTTTTTCTGTTGATGTAGGAAATTTTATAGTTCTAACCACACCTGGATATTCATCCCTGGAATCTCCTTCCATGCCTTGGAACTCTGATTATGACCACATAAGCCTGTGCCTTGAATTTTCTTATCTTCTTCCTTCAAACACTACGTCCCGTCTTGAGGTCTTCAGCAAAACTACTTTGAGCAAGGATCACCTGTGCCTGATCTCAGGCAATCAAGGGGAAGTGTGGGAAAGAGCAAGGGTCCCTTTGAAGTCAAAGAACGATTTTAAGGTACCTTAATTTCGAAACCAAATTCTATTTATCAATGGAAAATTGGTGTTGTAAAAAAAATGGATGATTGAACAAAACTATTGTTTTACTGCCCACGACGTTTTATGGAAAGTGCTGTTTATCATGTGTTTGGAGGAGACGATCGATAGTTTCAGAATACCCTTAGCTATGTGAAAGAACGGGCTGTGGGAACTGCTATTGCGCAGTCTCGTACCACTCTGCCCGCGGATTTGGTCCTCAGATTCTCAATCATTGTCAGTAGAGTCGCTTATTGCTTCTCTTATACCCTTCGAGTGAATTTGTCCGGGTACTTGTGCATTAGAAAGACAATTTAATCAAACTTATGAGTATTGCTGTTTTTCTTTTTTAAGATTTCTTTCAAGGGGTATTCTAGGACAAACGGTTCTATTTCAATCGCAATAAGGGATGTTCAAGTAATCAGCAGATCCTGTACACTGCACCCAGTATTTGCAAAGCCAGGTATCGATGCTCGAATTCTAACGATTTACAGAAAACAACTTGCAAACTTTATCGATTGTCACATCAACCTAAGAATATAATATTTATTATCAGAGCTTCCAAACACTATCTATATAAATATCTAAATGAGTGGCATACATGAAATTATCCTAGAGACAAAATAACACAGAAAAAAACAACAACATACAAACAAGCAAAGAGAATTGAGGTAATATTCCAGAAGACATTAACATGAGCCATGCGTAACGTACAAAGCGAGTGATTTTTTCCCTGTCTTTGCCAACTTTGAATGTTTTAAGTAACGTCGATGATCACATGATCCGGTCTGAAGGTAGCGGGCTAGAATGTTGTTGAAACAAGTTTTGATTTCTCTAACTACAACTCAAACTGCAAAAAGTGACTTGTTACAGCGCGACGCGCCTTACCGTAGCCACCCAACAAACTTTTTTACAAGTTAGCCAATCAGAAAGCGAGAATCTGTAAATTTGCATGTGGACTTGCTTTGTTGGTACCGCAAATATTTGAACTTCGGAGCAAGAACTTGAAGAAAATGCTTAAAAATCTCTATTACTATAACCAGTTTTGCTCTTTTGGCTTGCTAACACTTAATACTTTCGTAGGCAGTCTTTTTCATGTGGAAATTCTTTGCAAGAAGTGATTTATCGTACTTGTACGAAACTTTGGCAGGGTGGCCACGGTAAGGCGCGTCGCGCTGTAATTTAATTAAAAAAACTACCATTAAAACATTGTTTTCTTTATCATTTCTTCAAGGCTTCCAATGCAAAGTTACTGAGTTCAAATGTGAGAATGGTCAGTGCATTAGCAGTCATAATAGATGTAATGATGTCCATGGTGACTGTCTTGATGATTCAGATGAAGAAGGATGCATTTGTCCAACTGGTTACTTTACCTGTGCCAATCAGAAGTGTATTCATCACACCATACTTTGTGATGGAAAGAAGGACTGTCCAGATGGCGAAGACGAGCATCATTGTGGTGAGCATGTTATCTATTTATACTATGTATAATAGCGTAATAGACGAACATCATTGTGTTGAGCATGTTATCTATCTATACTATATATAATAGCGTAATAGACGAACATCATGGTGTTGAACATGCTATTTATCTATAATATATATAATAGCGTAATAGACGAAAATCATTGTGGTGAGCAAGTTATCTATCTATACTATGTATAATAGCGTAAGAAAGGATTAATTGTTCTACGTCAATTACGGAAAAACGGCTAAGCTAGAAAACTACAAAAGAAAGTCCTTTTTTTACATTCGATAAGAATCACTCGTGGAAATTTGTATAGGAAATCACACGACCTCGAGTACAATTTGGAAATTAATAGGTACGAGTAATGTTTTGAAAGTTCTTGTAATTGCACGAGCCTTTAGGCGAGTGCAATTAAAGAACTTTCAAAACATTACGAGTGCCTATTAATTCCAAATTGTACGAGAAGGTCGTGCGATTTTTTATTTATAGTTCACTCGACAAAATTTTATAAAAAATGCGAAGCGAAGGCATTCATCCATCTTCATTGCCTTTGCTATAACCGACCCTTCTCCAAGAAAGCTAAGTCAAGAACAGCATAGAAAGTGTTAACGTTGCTGTAAAACCTTTTTAGATTAGTATTTTATGTATGATTTGAACTACAAAATACTAGAAAATAATTTTATATCTCAAGTAAAAAGCCATTTTAATGCATGTTTACAACTAGTGAATGACAGTACTGACAGCTAAACAGCGAATCAAGAAGCGACTTTTCTTTGAAAACGTACTGTGTGAAAACTAAGCGAAAGTTGAGAGTTTACAGTTCGCTAATATAAGTTTTTTTCCTCTTAGCATTTGCTAATAACTGCAAAAACACAATTTCAAAAATACTTTCTTTGAAAACAAGTTAGCTGGACAACATCAAAAGGGATAAAAGCGACAAATATGTCGTTCAAGTTAAAAGTTTTGAAGTACAGCTTGCCGTGAACGAGTCGCCAGTGATCAGACCATGTGCTTTGGATGTTATTCCCTCCTGTAGCTTGAAGAATTTTGCTGCTATTTTCTTTGAATGGTGAATTATCTGAAGATTTTATTATTTCAAGACTGGATTGATAACTTAGGATCAATTAACTTGTGATAAATAGCTGAATTCGTCTCTCTACAATTACTCTGGCGACAGTTTGCCGGTAAGATTTGATCTTAACTATTTTCAAAACAAAAAACGAGCCACTACTCGCTGTGTTTTTTCGCTGAACGGAAAGAAATTTGCTTTAAAACTATTGTTAGCTGTTTTCTACATATTGTACAATTATTGTAGATGTGGTGTTGAATATATTTTTCGAGAAGACCACAGAAGACAACAGGTAGTAAAACGAGAACATTCAAAACTCCAACTCAAATTGTTTGGCGAAAACTAGAAAGAAAAAACGACTTTCTACTACAAAACATGATTTATTAGGTCTTGAATTTGTCTAGTTATCATAATTTGAGGCCTTCCTATGTGTGTACTGAACAGTTTTCTGAAATTTTTCCATTTTAATCTATAAAACACTGATTTTTTGGGGAATTTCACTCATTTCACTGAGGAAATTTGCCGCTTTTGGCCGTGTTTCCATAGCGACCTAATTGGTACTCCCGCGGAGTACCAATTAACACTCTAATTGTACTCCTCTAGACCAATCAGAATCGTGTAATTTTGTCGAGTGTACTATAAGGAGAAAAATTGCAGGTTTATGCTAGCTCAAAAAAACATCGTACGTGCGTAACGCGTGACTGCATCCTAGTTTTCGGGGGAAATAACGTTTAATAATCACGGGGAAATATTAGTTTTTCACAGATTAAATCATATTCATTCTTTTTTCCTTTTTGGTTTTGAAAATATGTGATAATCAAATGCCCTTGCCATGTGAAGCTAATTGAAGTTGTTGGAAAACTAAGAAGGTTTTGCTAACCTTTTAAACACTTTTAGACCACACAAACTTTCATTCAAATGTTTTTTACAACGATTCTCATTCAAAAGTAGAAAAAAAAACTTCTACAAATTTTTAGCTCTACATTCCCAGCAAAGACAGGTTGTGCTTGATTGCACGCATACCACAGGCAGCCCATCCGTATAAATTTAGCTTTTGCATGATAAGATGGCGACTAGCAAATTTTTACCAGATATGTTTTTACCAAAAACAAGAACTATAGTAAAAACAAAAATCACTTTTCATGAGGAATGATTGTAGTGTTTGTTGATTCGTATGTTTATCTATCTTTTTTTTTCCATTTGAATTTTTTCACTGCTATAAGTTAGCATAATTTAGGCAAAGCGGAACCGTTCTAGAAAAAAAAATTGCATCCTTGTGAAGAAATCAATATTAGCTTTCAGTTCCTTACATACTTGTGTCTCTTTCATATGTAGGTAAAAAATGTTCAGAGCACCAGTGTCTGGATGGGACGTGCAGTTCTTGTGGCCAGCAGATGTCCTGTGAAGATAAACTACATCAGGAATGCTGTGGTATAAACTGCTTTCTTAGGGACAGGGCATTAGTTACAGGTGGCGGGAATTGGTACAAATAAAGGGTGATTTTTTGCCGGGAAAACCTTGACATACCTCGTTTACAGCTCTTAAATTTCTGGCGAGCACATCTACTGGTCAATTTGCATGAAAACAATAGGTTTTATTTGTGATGCAATGTGTTGAAATAAATTTCCCCTGAAACGCCGCAACAGCAAGAAAGCAATAAATATCAGCTATGACGATAACAGTACTTTTGGAAGCAATTAATGGTTACATTTTTCTTTCTTTCGAATACTCTCTTTAAAATATATATATATAAACTGCATGAAGTCTCAAAGCACAAATGTAGGCCGGAGTCAGTTTTCGCATTTACTGATAACTTTTGGTGCCAAATCTACATGAGGCTTTTGCCTTTCCCTTTGTAATGGTGAGTATTTTAGCTAATATCCGAATTGAATAGAAGTTTGAATGTCATTTTGCTTGCTTATAGATTTTCTCGTAGAAATGCCCAAGGACAAATTGTGTCAAATGCAAGTACAAAGAGGTAACCATCAAATCATATAAAATCATATCACCAACATTATGATGATCACAATCATCATAATCCTCAGCATCACCGCCAATAACACCATGATCATCACAACCACCTACCGCCACAACCACCACTATGCATCTTGTCCATCCTATTCAGAATCACATCGGCTTCATCGGTATTGTTATAATACGACTATTGTGATCATCTTCATCTTCATCATCACCAGCATCATGAGCATCCTCGTCAGAATCACTATCGTCCTCATCGGTATTGTTATAACATGACCATTGTCATCATTTTCATCTTCACCAGTATCATCTCATTAACATGACCACCATCTTTTAAGAATAAACGTAGACTATACAGTGATTTAATGCACAAAATGATTTTGTAGCATTTTGTTATTGGCATATCTCCTTTTTAAATTTTAAAGGCAAATCGAGCAAGCGCCGGCAGTAGTCGAAAGATCGATTTCGCTCATATTTTGGTATTAGGTTGGCCTATTTGCAAAATAAACCATGTTAGTATATACCAATGCGGGAACTTACATAGATGGTATGTTCTCATTGGTTCGCTATCTCGGGATATTCCACCATATTTACTTCCAAAACGATTTTGTCAATAATTGACCAACTGAGAGAGCCAAAATATAATCGAACTTATATACTCGGGTTATATATTTAGATAACTGTTCGCGGCCTTGTGACCTGACCAGTCACCGTGTGTCTCATATTTCAGAGAAATTAATTCATTCAAAACAGTACTGAATAGTCTAAGAAGTATTTCAGTGGTTTTGTGGATTCTAAGTTTGAAATTTACATCTTGAATACTCACAGAAGATTGCAATTAGAAAAATCGTAGAATCATCGGCGTCTGGTTGGCTAACGGAAATGGCTTGTCCGTATCAGTTTTGAATTAACTATACAAGTGTATTAAGTGGTAGCAGGAAAGGTGATATGAGATCTCTCGATTATCATTAATTAGCCGGCAATTTTTAGCAAACGTTTTATTTTTACAATAGAGCTTATATGTTCTTGTAGATTCCTTGTAATTCCGTCTACAATTTTTTTTTCAAATGACAGGCGGGTTTAAACCTATACTAGTTTATTGGTTCATAAAAGGCTTCATCAAAAATCAACAACTCGCTTGGTCGCTGTCAGAGTAACAACTCGAACACATTCACATCCAGACAGGATCTGAAAACTATGGGGAAAATCAAATGAACTTTTCCTATAAAAACATATAACTGTCTATTCCCCTCTTTTGAGCTTCAGTTGAACAAATAAAGCAGTGATTATAATTTGGCGTTCAAACTCAGATCTCACTTGACACTTTACCGGGACCCTTTAGTACGCGCGAAATCATCATTTACACTTTTGGAAACTCTAGTTGGTTTATTACGATACAATAAGATCGACCGTCAGATTTTGATTTTATACGATTTTTGCTGTCATCTTCTCTTAATTGCTTTTTCTTCATATTCTTACTAAGGAGTTTGCATTTTTAATAATGAGCTTTGTGGCTTTGAAAGCGATACCAATGGCACTCTTGTATGGGATGTCTTTAAACAATCGGATTATCAGAGCAAGAAACACAACTTTCCTAGCCACGATCACTCGTCAATGACCGATAAAGGTATGACCCACTGTATTTTTTTGCTAAATTTATCTGTAAATCGACCATTGGAAACGACAATTTTTTATTTTTTTTTTGCAAATAATTTTTGATTTTTGGTGAAATACTAATAATAATTCTGGTCCAAAACGAGTGGTAACTGTACGTATAACCTTTTCTCTAAGAGTAAAAGGTTTTTCGAACTTTGTGAAAAGTGTTTTTTGAGTTCTGCCTGTTTTAAGAAAAAGATTACAGGGTCCCATGTTTTTGAAGTTGAAAACCTGTATTAGGGTTTGATAACTTTGGAAGTTTGAAGTTTGCAATTTGAATTTTTTAAGTACACTTTTGCTTATGGTCTCACAAGGAACATTCAGTACCGGGCAGTCTTCAACTTAACAGAGCCTATAAACTTATAAAATGTTTCTTTTTCCGTTTTGATTTAGGAAGTTACATTATTTTAAAGTCAAACAAAAGCACTACAAAAGGTTATGGAAGACTCGTGAAGCATTGGAACACAACCGTCACTGCCTGCATGCAGTTCTGGTATTTTATTCCTGATACATCTATTTCAGAACTCGAGATTGTTGTCCACACTGCTACCAGTACCAATCTTCTCTGGAACACATCAAATCCTACTGCTGGAGACTGGGCTTTCGGACAAGTACAAATACCAGGAAACTCATCAGGAGTGGTAAGTAGAGAATTAAGCAATAGGAAAAATAAACAAACAGAAACAAATTAACGGTTAATTAATATAGGAAATCGCATGACCTCGAGTACAATTTGAAATTTAATAGGTACATACGAGTAATGTTTTGAAAGTTCTTTTAACTGCACGAGCCTTTAGGCGAGTGCAATTAAAGAACTTTCAAAACATTACGAGTGCCTATTAGTTCCAAATTGTACGAGAAGGTCGAGCGATTTTTTGTTCATAGTTCACTCAACAAAATTTTATGAAAAATGCGAAGCGAAGGCATTCATCCATCTTCATTGCCAACCTTTGCTATAGCCGACCCTTCGCCAAGAAAACTAAGTCAAGAACAGCATAGAAAGAGTTAACGTTGTTGTAAAAGCTTTTTAAATTATTATTTTATGTATGATATGAACTACAAAATACTAGAAATAAATTCTACATCTGAAGTAAAAAGCCATTTTAATGTATGTTTACATATTTACAACTATTGAATGACAGTACTGTCTGACAGCTAAACAGCGAGTAAAGAAGCGACTTTTCTTTGAAAATTAATGTACTGTGTGAAAACTAAGCCAAAGTTGAGGGTTTACAGTTCGCTAAAATATGTTTTTTTCCTCTTAGCATTTGCTAATCACTGCAGAAACACAATTTCAAAAATACTTTCTTTTAAAACAAGTTCGCTTGACAACGTCAAAAGGGATAAAAGCGACAAATATGTCGTTCAAATTAAAAGTTTTGAAGTACAACTTGCCGTGAACGAGTCGCCAGTGATCAGACCATATGCTTTGGATATTATTCCCTCTGTAGCTTGAAGTATTTCACTGCTATTTTCTTTGAATGGTGAATTATCTGAAGATTTTATTATTTCAAGACTCGATTGACAACTTAGGATCAATTAACTTGTGATAAACAGCAGAATGGCATGGTCTAAAACATGGACTGGACTGGACCCGAGAAAACATGGACTGGACTCAGAAAACATGGACTACGGTAGAAAACATGGACCCGGGGTCAAACACGAGTATTTACGTAATACGAGCATTTTATGAATACTTAATTTTAGTAATCCATTAACACTAAGGAATCAGACCACCGCTTGCATTGCGTTACGACAAAAGTGTCAACTATGACAATGTACAGAATACTTCTAGTACCAAACACTCATACGTGCAACGAAAAATAATTAAAACTCGTTCAAAAATATATATGCTGGACAAAATGATAGTATCGAACACGTTCTAGGATCATAACACCCGCAAGCTAGTCAAAAACTGTACAAAGAGTACACTATGTACGTACTATCACTGTAGATTATTATTCAAAGTGCAGGCGTCGATTGACATAAACAACACGGTCACGCACAGACAGTTAAAAAGGAAACAAAGAAACAAGACTACTTTTTTTTGAGTTTTAATTGGAAATTTGAAACGTAATTATGAAGCCTTTAATTTGCATTCGACCAGTATCACGCGTTACGTAAATTAGCTGTAATGCAATAGATATTTTACAGGGAAAAGAAACTCTGTACTTTACTTTACTGGGTTCTTTAAAATAACATTTATTTTTATCAATTTCCCCTTCCCCGTTTATATATATAATTTTACAAAATATTCTGGAAAAAAATCTGATTAAAATCGGCAACCTATCGACTCCAAAATTTATCGACTCTTTATTTACGAAGGCTCAGCGATTCCAAAAGGCTTTCTTTTCAATTAATGTTAATTACTGCAATTTTACCTATTCTGCGAATCCACTGACATTCCAAGTCGGTAACCTTCATATTTTTGAAAGGCGGCAGTAAAAAAAAAAAAATTCACAACAAGCCGTTGGAATTTCTGGGTTCACAGAATCTGTAAAATGTAAAATAACTAGTCACCCCACCTGTATCCGCACTGGTTAAAGACAACCCCCCACCATAAATAATAAATCTAGTGAATTAAATCTAAACCCAATTCTGTCTTTAGAAATAATAAATGTTCCCTAGACAGGTATGGCCAGACATTATTTGGAACTAGGCATAAATGCCCTATGAAATAGGGCTGTTTCTTCACTATACATTGCTGATTGCAATGGAAATACACATTGCTTTTTTTGCCCATTCTCTGGCCTGTCTGAGGGTTTGAAAATTCCCTTTGCATATTGGATACCACAACAATGTCTCGTGGCTTCGGTTGAATTACTCCCCCAAACTTCAGCGGTCCATTGCATCCAAAGCAGGTGCTTACTTGCTTTGGACAGCAGGATAACGGATAAACCAGAAAGGTACCAAAAGCTGGCGAAGGGAATGGTATGCTATTGGAAGAGGATTGGCTGCTTGAACTAAACATTGTAGGCTGGGAACTGTACTGCTGGACGTTTGCTGTTGGACCGGAAGAGGATTGGCTGCTTGAACTAAACATTGTAGGCTGGGAACTGTACTGCTGGACGTTTGCTGTTGGACCGGAAGAGGATTGGCTGCTTGAACTAAACATTGTAGGCTGGGACCTGTACTGCTGGACGTTTGCTGTTGGACCGGATGAGGATTGGCTGCTTGAACTAAACATTGTAGGCTGGGAACTGTACTGCTGGACGTTTGCTGTTGGACCGGATGAGGATTGGCTGCTTGAACTAAACATTGTAGGCTGTGAACTGTACTGCTGGACGTTTGATGCTGTACCGGAAGCGGAATGGCTGCTTGAACTAAACATTGTAGGCTGTGAACTGTACTGCTGGACGTTTGATGCTGTACCGGAAGCGGAATGGCTGCTTGAACTAAACATTGTAGGCTGTGGGCTGTACTGCTGAACGTTTGATGCTGTACCGGAAGCGGAATGGCTGCTTGAAGTAAACATTGAAGGCTGTGGGCTGTACTGCTGAACGTTTGATGCTGTACCGGAAGCGGAATGGCTGCTTGAAGTAAACATTGAATGCTGTGAACTGTACTGCTGAACGTTTGATGCTGTACCGGAAGCGGAATGGCTGCTTGAAGTAAACATTGAAGGCTGTGGGCTGTACTGCTGAACGTTTGATGCTGTACCGGAAGCGGAATAGCTGCTTGAAGTGTACATTGTAGGCTGTGAACTGTATTGTTGTGTCAGGGTAATTGGCACAGATGTGTCACGTGTTGTTCTGCCCTTTCGTCTAGAAGTTGCCTTTGTGGCCTTTTTCCCTCTTCCTTTCGGCATGTCTAATAGTGCAATGTTACAGAGATTTGGTGTGTTTTTGGTTTTTTTGAACCATTCAATAAAGGCAGGTAGTTTGCCACAGTCCTCCGCGGCCGAAACACAGTGTTGGCACAATTTGAACCCAGTCCATGCAATGCAGTTTGCACTGCACACAAACTGTCCACTTCCTCCTACAGATTTCACATGGTGTACCTCACCTTTAGACATAACAACCCTCTCATTACGCGTGTGTGGCAAAGATATCACTGATCCTGATTTCAGTAACCTTGCGGCCTCCGTAAACTCTCTTTCTAGGACAGGAAATGGTATTGAGGTAATGCCAGTTGCATAGGCGGAAATTGACAAGGTCAACTGGTTGGTAGATGTGACTTCTTCTGTATTAGTAACAGGATGTTGATGGAATCTTTGTAAAAGTTTCTGCTTTTGGGCCGTATTTTTCCGGTAAAAATCACATTCTTCCACATAGAGGTGCCTGAAATCTTCCGTAAGGAGGTACTCACCTCTGCCAATTATAGCAAGTTCGACTTCGCTTCTTTTTCTCTTAATTTCCTTTTCTACGAGATTTACTGCCTCGAGCATATTCAACTTGGAATTACCTAAGTCTTTTTTCAATACACTGTTTAGACACTCGTTACCATTTTGCGTATAGGGCTTGGCAGGAAAGCCAAGTCCACACATGCCTCTTACTTCTTGAGACATGTTGCTCGCTATTTGTCGAGCCTTGTGTTTGTTGAAGTACTCCACAAAGGAGGCTCCTTTTGCGTGACGATCTGTCCATAATGACCCAAGGCTTTCTAGCCTTGCCTTGAACTCTTCTGGGGAATTGCTGTCGACAAGCCCTGGTATCCTACTATCTCCGATATTTTTACCGAATATGTCGTCCATGAATTGCTTTGCAACGACACCTTTTATCCCGAGATTGGTCAATTTGCTCGAAATATTATCTTTCATGTGTAAATCACACAGTAGATGATGTGCACCATCCATCACCGATTTGAAGGGTTCATACAAGTTTTGTTCATCATCGCTTCCGATAACTAACACATTTTTGCAATTTTTGTTTAGCTTTACCATGGTGCTAGGAAGCAAATAGTATGACGAGAACAATTTTCTTTGGTGTATCAAAACTGGGCCTGGCATTACGGGGTGGTTGCCTTCTTTAGTTTTGAGCAATAAATGATTGTATGTCGTTAAGGTAACGAAAAAATTACCGATATTGTATGTTGCATCTACCCCCAAAATCGAAAATGCAGCAGGATTCGTACAAAAGCGCACTATATCGTCGAGCTGCCAGTCAAATGCAAGAACAATTTCAGGCTCTGGACTAAGTGATAACTCTCTGATAAATGCCGTTGATGGGCTACGCTGCTGCTGTTTGCATTTCTCCATTAGTTGGGATATAACATCTGTTTCGTCAGGCTTATGCCGATCTATATGTCGCATGTTAGTTATTTGTTTTCTGTCTCTGGGAAACTGACCTGCGCAGTGTCCATTCAAAATTCCACCTTGGTCTTCTAATACCTGGTGAAAAGTAGCTTTTGCTTGATTCTCTTTTGAGAGGTTTTTAAGCCATTGTCTTGTTGACTCTGCCGTTCGCCTGTACGGCTTTTCTTGTTTGGAGTTCTTATGAGGTCGTGGGATTACATCATACTCCTCATTCTCGAAGCAGTACTGTACCATACAGTACCTATGGATACCAAAAGGCCCTGAAAACAGAATAAAAATATTTCAGTATTTCTTCCTGTAGCTAGCAAACTTTCTTTTGGGGAAGTCGCCGTGTTCCGTGTTTTTCTTTCCCTTTCTGTTTTCTTTCCTTTCTTTTCTTTTTAAATCTCAAACAATAACTTCAATTTTGTTCTCTGAGTTTATTTTCAGTTCGCCCTTCAATTTGTAAAAATTGGGTTCCACGTGGAATACTCTATAATGGTTTTTTTATGGCAGCGCAAAACCTTATTATGATAGACGAACCATTGTCTCACTTTTTTCATTAATCAAGTACCTTCCATGTGGAGAATTATCTTCAGAAGGCGATCATCACGACCAGTGCTGGTATTTTTATATGTCCTCCTTGTGATTTTCCATGTCCCAACTTTCCCAAACTTGTCAGCAGCGATGTAAGCCTTGTCGCTGGACCGACAGTATTTGGTTTTTACACCAGATGGCGTCCATACCCCCATGTCGTCGCATAAGATGTCCTTTGTATGTGACATTGCACTGCAGTCAACGAGGAATACGGAATTACAATTCACGCTTGTTGGCTGACGTCTACATATCTTTTCCTCTGCGATGTTCTCTGTAAGCAAGCATACGGCATCCATTGTCGGCATGCCTTGACGCAAATTGGTAGTGTATATTGGAAAGTCGCTGTTTCCCCGTAAATATGTAATTTCACTGAAAATTATAAAAATTATTTTTCATTTTTTTTATGTACAGAATATTTGCAACAGTAAGTGATTCCTATATTTATCGAAGTTAACTTTCCAGTTTGCACCGCTTTTCAACTTCTTTCGATCTAAAACATAGAACGGTTGTCAAAGGTTTAGTTCTCGCTTTGTCGTGTGACCGGTTGTCGTCGTATTGTTGTTGTGTTGTCGGGCGTAAAAAAAAAAGTAACAAACACTTGAATGAATATAAAAACTTTAAACACAAAATGATCGCTTACGTATTTGCATGGCAACGTTCGTCGCTGCTAGGGCATTAGGAAAATGAAAGGAAATGTAAGGGAAAATGGAAACAAATAACGAACTCGACACCATACCTTAGCCCCGCAGCATCGTCCAGTTCTTTTTCTGGACTAGATTCTTTTTCTGGACTGGAATCCAAAATAACTATAGGCTGTCTCTTGCTGTAAAAGAGAAAACGATATATTGTAATATAATAATTATAAATTATATCATTAGTTATTTACACCGCAAATACACGCACGCACCTATCTTTCCTTTTTTTTTTTACTGGGGTATTTTCCAGCGAAGACGACTCAAGTGCGGCAACAATTTCTTCGACATCATCCGTGCTGGATTTAGGTTCCCGTTTTACTTGTTCAGTCCTGTTAATGAAATGTATATATGATCTAAATAACATTTTACATCATAGTGTAACAGGAAGGAACAACGTAATGGATAAATTACGAGCCTTAATATGAGGCCTCATTTCTCAGGAAAGAACAACGATTGACATCCTACCTCTCCAGTCTCCTCCTCTTCTTCTTCACAGGTGAAGGACTTGACAAGTCAATAACATCATTCTCCGAATTTACCTGGTATTAAATAAACAATAAATAAATAAATAAATAAACAACAGTACCAACTAACCTACTAAACAAATAACTAAATAAACAATATAAAATGATAATGAGAACAATAGAATAATAACAGAGTAAACATTCTTTCACGGTACTGGGTCTCAAAAATTGAACTTATCTTCAATAAAATAATAATATTAATAACAACACTCGTAAAGATCTTTGCATATCTCGCGACAGCCTATTGCAACACTGACACTGGTGTTAAAGGTTTGCCTTATGAGAATTTTACAAAGGGACTTGTCAAAAATTTGCAGAGGGTGATAACTATTTTTTTATAACTAGGGATGGTCAATAACCAATAAGCATTGAACCAGAGAGAGTCACATAAATTTATGCTCATATTTGAAGGGCGAGGGGGGAGGGGGGGTGGGGTGGCCTTTGCCACAAAATCCCTAATTACTTCCAACTTTGGCTGTCGTTAGCCCCTACCCCCCTTCCAAAAGAAATAATAATAAAAAATTAGTCAATAGTGGTCATGTAATAAGAGAGCATTGTATTTTCATATCATAGTATGACAGGAATATCGGAATCATATATCAATATAAATTTAAATACAAAAGGATTTAACTTAAAATTGTAAGTAGAATTTATTTCAAGCAGAGAAATATATTTATGGAAATCATTGTCATGAAAATTGAGAATTTCAATACCAAACACGATTCTTTTTAATATCGATGATAACCTCCCTGGGTATGTTGGAATGTGCTGGTACTTAGTTTACGTTTACTAACCTTGGCGTACTTGAAATTTCCAAGCGGAAGAATGGCCTTTCCAGGAACCGGTGTGTAATTCCCATCATCCCATGTCTCAAATGGGGCTGGCGTTTTTTTCTGAAGTAAGAAGGGCAATGTGTTAGAAAGTTATTCTAACACAACTATGCCCTCGCAAAACTAATGTATGTCAGAGACTAATGTGGAGACGCGTTTGACTCACCCTTTTCGGATTGTTTTTATCCTGAAATCCAAAACCAGGAGTTGCGGCTTCCAGGCTATCATCATTATCACTTCCCTAGAATATAAACAGTATGTCTGTTATTTCTTCAATATACCATGAAGGTGGGAGAAGTTCGATTAAGAATTGGTTAAACTACCTCATATCCGGGCTCGTATTGGGCAGAGTTTTGAAGGGCAATCTTCAATGCTTCTGTCTCGTCCTCTTCTTGATACACCTGCCACCGACGACTCCCATCCCCACCTTTTCCAACAACAACCTCTGCATACGTTTTTTCCATATTAATTATGATGAAGCTCGTAATAAATTCGCGAATAGAAAAGAAAGCTTGAACAGAACTGTTGTTTCAACTAAGATCACACAGAGTGAAGCGGTATGCAAGTTCAGTCATCCCAGATGACAAAAATAAACATTTTACGTGACATTAACACAAATCAGAACACTAGAACTGAGCAACAATAGAAGGTGTACGATGCTATCAACGAAGTGTCTTTGTCATTTTGTCTCACCCGTGAGTTCATCAAATTAAAAAAATATGTATATACCTTTATAAGGGACGGACCATTTGATATTTTATGGGTCGATCTTTTTTCCCGCTCTCAAGTGTTTTTTTTAATGTGCCAAATGCTAGCAGGATATTTTTTTTTTCATTTTTTTTTTTGATAGTATATAAATACTAACGACTGCATAGTTACATATCTCGACTCTCCGTTCCTAATACAAAGTCTCAATTGAAAGTTGGTCAACGAAATACCAAAAAATCCAGACAGATTTTCGTAGGCTGGAGAAACTTCCCCTGCCCCCTGAGCGGCATATAAGACTTCCCTCAGAAGTCGGATATTCCATTTGGTTCAAAAGAAGTTGAATCTTGAAATTGAATTAATAAGCTCGCTCAATATTTTGTGTGCTGTATCTGAACGTTGAACGATATTATTTTTAAGAATCGAGACCTTGCTTGATATTTCTTGGGAGTTTTAACCCACCCACCCATCAAATATCCAAAACATAACTTACATGTGTTTACTAAATTTAGGCCGATTGAACATGCATTCTGTACATTGTCATAGTTGACACTTTTGTCGTAACGCAAGCGGTGGTCTGATTATAGTATAAAGTATTGACAGTTAAGTATACCTAGCTCCTATTACTAAAATTAAGTATTCATAAAATGCTCGTATTACGTAAATACTCGTGTTTGACCCCGGGTCCATGTTTTCTACGGGAGTCCATGTTTTCTGAGTCCAGTCCATGTTTTCTCGGGTCCAGTCCAGTCCATGTTTTAGACTATGCCACAGCAGAATTCGTCTCTCTACAACTACTCGTCAGTTAGCCGGTAAAATTTGATCTTAACTATTTTTAAAGAAGAAACGAGCCTCCTACTCGCTTTTTTTTTTTTTTTTCTGAACAGAAAGAAATTCGCTTTAAAGCTATTGTTAGCTGTTTTCTATATATTGTAGATATGTGGTTTTGAATTCATATTTTGAGAAAACCACAGAAGAGAACAGGTATACCTATAAGACTATTCAAAGCTCTAACTCAAATTGTTTGGCGAAAACTAGAAAGAAAAAACGACTTTCTGCTACAAAACATGATTTATTACTTTTTGAACTTTACTAGTAATCATAATTTGAGGCCTTCTTATGTGTGTATCGAACAGTTTTTTGAAATTTTTGCATTTTAATTTATCAAACACTGATTTTTTGGAAATTTCACTGGGGAAATGTGCCGCTTTTGACCGTATTTCCATAGCAACTTAAGGTATGAGACCTGGGTATAATTCCCTAAGTTTTTGTCCACGCCTAACTGCTTTGGTAATAGTTAAATACGTTTTTCCTGGTTTTATGTCCATACTTCAGCGCAATGGGGAAAAAATAGCGAAGAAGTTTGTATCCAAGGAAGCCATTTTGATTGAAATTTGAGAGAATTTCATGCGACTTGACCTTTCTGGTCATATGTGTTGACAAACACGGCTGACGTTCTTGGCGGTCACGCGTAAAATTTCTTCTTCTAAACACATCTTTAACTCATAAAATATTATGGTAATTCTAAAATATACAAAATAACAAACAAACAAGACTCGAATTATAACGAATCAACATTCGAAGGCCTCATGTTTCATTGTTATTACAGCGCATGCGTCCCGCCGTTGCTATGGTTGACGTCATTTGTTTGGGACGCCGTACTGGATTCGGATCACGCGACGCGTGGGCGATGCAATATCGAGGTTTCGTGTGTTATGACACACGTACCACCGTACCTCACTCGTTCTTCGATCAACACTTTTGTATTTATCCTACCATCATTATATTTGATAGACATTTTAAATAGACCTTAAAGAACAAAATGTAGGCAGCCCGGAACAAAACTCTATTTTGATAAAATTTTACGAGCGAAAAACTTGCCACTGTAGTTTTAGCTCCGGGCTGCCTACATTTTGTTCTTTATACGACGTATTTCTTATAGCCCAAGCTAAATTTTTAATTGTTAAATTTTCTAGAGAGATATTGATAAATTACTGAAAAAAAGCCTTGGGGTGCCTGCGTTTTTTTGTTCTGTTGACACCTTAGGTGTGAAATTTCACACTTTTGACTTGTAATTTTGAAAAATATTATATATACACCTGATTGCAAAAATGTTATCATAGGAAAATAAACTTAAAAAAAAAAAAAAATTACAAAATAACAAATAGGAATTAATTAAAGATGGCGACTCAATTTAACCTGTTAACGTTTTTGATAAAGTCCATGAGACGGAGTTTCACGTAGAGGAGCTTTCTAGTCGAGAACAAGAAACTTCCTGTTTCGTAAACGTAGATTAGAAGACAGTCTAGTATTAATGTGTAACACCTCTTTTGAAACGTTTGTCTCACAACAGGAATCGACACCAGTTCCAGAAATAAGTTTCAGTATGTAACATTGCCTTTGTAATGGAAGAAAATACCATTAATGGCTATGAGTAAATCAATTAAATAAAATGAAAACAACTGCTTTTGTGTTTGTCTTGAATCTTAAGAAAAATCTATTAAATTTGCCATTTTTAATTAATTCCTATTTGTTATTTTTTATTTTTTAGTTTTATAAAGTTTATTTTTCTATGACAACATTTTTGCAATCAGGTGTATATATTAATTATGAAGTACTATTTTTGGTGTATTGGATACAGTGTAAGTTAATTTTGTAGAAATGACAGCCACTTTACCCAGGTCTCATACCTTAACAGGTACTCCTACGGAGTACAGTTAACGCTCTAATTGTACTCCCCTCGACCAATCAGAATCGAGAAATTGTGTTGAGTGTACTATACATGAATTAATTAGTTTTAATTGATTGATTGGTTAATTGGTTATTTAATTGATTTATTGCTTGATTGATTAAGGAGGCTCGAAATGGTTTTCCTTGAACGAGCACGCGCGCTCTAAATAACGTAGCACTGAATCATTTGAAATGGAAATAGGAAAAGTTTGTCCCAAAAAACCTCATACTTAAACTAAAATAACTTGAAAACTGGACGGTAAAATATTTTAAAACTTTGCATGTGGCTTTTATTTAATGGTTCGTAAGTGCTTTAAAAATTCTGTAATGGGGAACGTTCTGAAATAAACTTCATTGATTTTTGAGAATTCCTCATTACATAACTTTTTCTTTTTCGGTGTAATCAAAGATTGGATCATGAAGTTCAAACATGCCAATTTTAAAGGATTTTGCACCATGCGGTTTTTGAGTTATGATTTTTTAAATGAAAAACTTTGCACACATTTGAAGTGTTCTATCGTTGTCATAGCAACGTGTTACGTCAAATTTTTCTTTTCATTCCAACCTTTCTTTATGGTCTTTCGTCTTCTGGGTCAACTTACGGTCATATATTAGCCATACAAAGTTTTTCAGGGTTATTTTTGTTAGTATATATGCAAGTTCCAAAACCCTTTCTGGCCTCCTTAAAGGGGGGGGGGGGGGTCTTACCTATTCGCCTCTCACGGTTAATAGGGAAAGGATTTAAATCTCTTGATAGGTTTTTCTTATGTTTTAAGCTCATGATAAAACAATTTGTGAAATGGATCGTTTACTGATATGTGTGATGACGTCATCCATCTTACGTAATGTATGACGTCATATTTCATAAAAAAACATAAAAAAGTTTGCGGTTGGTCGGTTTGACCTAAAAAAAGCGAAATCTTAGCTGGCATGAATTGAAACAAAGTTAAACATTGGTGAAAAGACCAGGTGAAAAGACCAGGTTACCAAGTCATATTGAAATTTTTTAATCTAAATATTTTCCCACTGGTACTGGCTTAACTAGATTAAAACCATGTTTAGCTTTGTTTTAATTCGGGTCGGCTATATTTTCGATTATTTTGGGGTCCAAACGACCAAATGCACGCTTGTTTTTTTTAATGAAAAATGACGTCATGAATTACTTAAGAGTGATGGCGTCATCACCCATATCAGAAAACGACAAATTTAACAAATTGGTTTTATCATGAGCTTAAAACATAAGAAAAACCTCTTGGAGATTTTTTAAATCCTTTGTCTAGCAACCGTGAGTGACGAATAGGTAAGACCCTCCTAATGTGAATGAATGAATTTGGATGCAAAATTAACGAATGGATGAATGGATGGATGGATGGATAGATGGATGGACAGATGGATGGTCGTACTAAGACTTTGCTTTTTTCTTTGTCATAGATTATTCTTACTGGATATGTGAGCAGACACTTCGTTGCTCTTGACGATTTGGGATTTGTCAAAGGTGGATGTGCTTCAGTCAGTTCTCAACGTAAGCCGTTTGACATTTCAGTATTCATTTACATTAATCGATTATCATTAAAGGGGAAAAGTTAGATAATATAAGATTTCTAACATGATTCATGCTTTTAAGAAAAAAATAACAAAATCTACTTGGAATAGATATATTATTAAAAATGGTACTGAGATGGTCAAGTTGGAAGTGAGATGGTAAAGTAATACAGGCAACTAAATCATGCAATTGTTTAATTATTGCTGGCTTTCACCTACGTCGATTATCAATTTCAAATACGTAATTTCGCAAAATGATAAAATAAAGGTTTCATAATAAATTAAAGCGTTTATGATTACATATTCTGGCAAAGTTTCAAGTTTGTAGATCATTTTGTTGCGGAATTCGAATTGTGTGCGAGCAAACACGACAATATTTTTTTGTAAAAATGTATGGAGCGGTCACTGTCCTTTGTGTTCCACTGAAGGATACACCATGGTGGACTGCAATGTCTTAATAATTCAGATGATAGATTGCTCACATATTTTTGATAATATTTTACTGAAATATACTCAAAATATAGTTTTTAAACGTGCCAAAGCAAAATCTTTCAAGTTTGGTAAAACATTTTATTTTTTATCGTTACTATTTGGAATTTTTTTGTTAGAAAATTTTAATTTTCACAAAATACGGTAGTTCTAGTTGGAATTTTCCTTGAAAACAAGCTTTAAGCGTATTAAAGGCGAAGCCGGGGATCAGTATCGCAACCTTGAGTCGACTGGAAGTAAACACTTAAGGCAATTATGCAAATTCAGAATGCAATTTTTGCTAACTTTGAAGGCTGCTCGCGTTCGTTTGGTTTAAGAACCCTAAACGAACTTTGCAGTTTCTTGAAGCCCAGACATAGAGCTTTTAAAAAATGTCCTTCATTTAAAAAATAACTGAGATTTGTTGAATTCCGTGAATTCGAAAGTTGATGAATTTTGAGATCGTGAATTGAGCAGGCTTCGTATGCAAAGTTCAAGTCCGAATCAAAATTTCAAAACTAATCTCATTTGGCTCAAAACCTCAAGACTTCTCGTTCATAAGATACATTTTCCAAATAATATGTAAAAACTTGAAGAGACTAAGCGATATTGATTTTTGAGGGGATGAAGTTAGGCCTTATTTTTTGGTGTCTCAAAGGCCGATCACGATCGAAAACTGAGGGGGTGGTCTATCTCAAAAGGAAAAAGCTCAATGAAACTTTCAATGAAACACGGTTCATCATCTCATCGGATAGTTCTTTATTGCTAAAAATTTGGTGGAAATCGGCCGACCCCGATCCGTCACTTCTGCCCGGTTTTCTCTGACAATCACTCTTAAGACTTGACGGTATTGCGTTGCCCAAATTCAAACTTCATAACTCGGGAACATATTTTAGAAATGTCTTTATACGATGTATGGTTTAGATTTTGATTTTTTGATGAGGTCTCACATGAAAACCGGCAATAGAAAATCTTTAAGCTTCTTGCGGCAATTTCCAAACCAATAATGTTGCTTCACATGTTGCACGATATTGTTGTTCTTATTATACACCTGACCCTGTTCTCTCGCTCTAGTTCTTCTCGGTCGTAGGTTTCGTTATCACAACATCGAAACCTACGACCGGGAAGAACTATAGCGAGAGATCGCATCTTGAACAAACAAATCTAGGATAAAAAAAGGTAGAGGTTAAAGGATATAACACTTTTTTGTTTCCAGGAAATCCATCATGTTATGAAGATGCTAATGGCGAATGTAGTTGGGCTAAGCTAAGTCCACTCATTCGTCCAAAAGCAGAAGGATGGCGATGCTTTCGATTGTGGTTTTACAGTGGAAGAAAATATTTTGGTAGAAAATTATCTGTAGAGTTCCAAACAGAGAGTGGAAGTACAGAGGACTGGAACTATACAAGTGCCACTGATAAATGGACCTTTATCCAACTACCAATCCCAGAAAAACAAGAGCGTTTACAAGTAAGTTACACCTAGCACTAAAACAAATCGTCAATCCCCATTTTTTGTTCACGTCAAAACATACAGGGAACTGCTGGGTAAAACGTTTAATGGCGATAGAGTTTTCAATAGTGTCATTTGCGATTGTGTTTTTAATTATTATAAGTAATAGCATGACTTGAGGGTGATTAGTGATTAAATGTCCCCAAGGCCGAGGGAGGTTTTGTTGAAGTCGTCGGGACTTTAACTAAACCTCCCGAGGCTTGAGGGGACAATCACTTATCACCCTCAAGTCATGCTATTAGTTTGTAATATTATGATTACCGAGGAATAAAACTGCTCTTAGGAAATATGTTAGCTTTCGTACGATGCATAAATTACAAAGTTTTACAAAGCTGTTCATATGCGGCATACTTTATAAGGGCATTTGCCTTTGTTAAATGCGACAATGGCGAATTGAACCAGCATTCATTCATTCATTCGTAGTGCTTTATTCTAATTCACTTTAGTTGGCCTAAAGCGGTATTAATGAAGTGTTTTCAAACCGTCTTGATTACGTCACAAATAGTAAGAAAAATTATCGGCTAGTCAACTTATGTGCAAAGATTATTCAATGGGTCCCACAAGTGCTGGGGTGTTCAATAGTGTGTAGTCCAGAGTCATTGCGCAAAATTTTCGATTGGGTCAATGCGACCCAGCCATGGTCCCGGTGATTGTCATATGAGGGACCATACCTCATGAATAGTGATGAGGGATATTTAGACTAAATATTCCTCATGATTATATTCATGAGGGATATTTAGACTAAATATCCCTCATCGCTATTCATCCAGGGGGATGTTAGACCTTAAACATCCCTCTGGAAACAATGGACCCCGAGATAATCATGATATTACAACAATAATAGTAATTAAGAAACGTTACACACATACATCACAGATGTCTTTGCAAGCAGTATAAGAACATAATGTAATTGTCAGCAACGTTACAGGTCGTGCTTACACGATAAAACTTGCTGTATACAACGCAGACTGAGTAAATCCCGATTCTTTTTCTGCAACACTGCTTTCGGCAGTCGCACCACACCTGATGATGATGACGACCACAATGATGAAGATAGTCATGTTGATGAAACTACCGATAACGATGATAATGATGATGACGATGATAAAAATGGTGATAGTAAAAACAAAGGCGGTTTATTAACAATGAATGTAATGGAAATTTTTCGACTTAAAAACGATGTATTTACCGGCAACAATATTCAGGGAAATAATAAGATAATTATAAATCAAAATTATGTAAAAGTTATAAGTGGTAAAATATATTTAGTAAGATTATATAAGCGATCGCCTCTCACCAATTAAGCAATATAAAACTTTTTTCGTTTTTGCATAGCCTGATAGCAACACGAAGGGAGGTTGGGAGAATTCGAGATGGTTATGCAAACCCGAGACGTAGTCGAGGGTTCCCATAACCATCGAGAATTTTCCCAATCCCCCGATTGTTGCTATCAGGCTATGTAAACACAGAGAAAACGTCTTCTATAGCTTTTATAAAATAAATAGAATAATTAAGCAGGAAAACACGAAACTTATTTGAATATAAAACTCCACATTTTTTCTACGTGCAAACAGACAATCTCGACCAATCACGTCCTTTCATAGAAATCCTCAACGGCACCTTTCCAATGCTGAAAAAACGACGAAAAAGTTTGACAAGAATCAACAAAAAAAGCAGTTGATTTATTCGATTTTTATAAAGTATAACCGTTAACATGAACAAGATAATCAATCAGCAAAGTACTTATGAACTGGATGGTGCAGGAAATCGTTTAGAAAAAGGCATTACGATGAGAAAGAGTCAAAATTTGGAAAACGAAAAAGTTGTGAGTCGTCTTTGACGATAAAGGAGGCGATGATTTCTAGATCTTCGCTTTGTTTACGGACACACTGAGGACTCTAAGGACACTCTAAGAAGTGATGTGAAGGCACATACTTAATAAATATTGAACAGAAGACATCTGGCAACCAAGACTTTACTGGGAATTCTCCTTAGTTTTATCCAAGTAAAAGCATTTCTTGATCTGTGCTTTCATGTGTTGTCTTTTGTCTCTGAAAGATTGTTCATAAGTTTTTGTTATTTACTGTATACTTTGTGCCACTTAAGACTTCAATTTTTGTTTATTTACGTGTTAAATGAAGTAAAAAAAGTCCTATTTTTATTTGCATGCGTGACTGGTGTTTCAAGATGGCGGGCGTTTTAAATGGCGCTCCGTGTAAATTGTATATTTTTTACCTCTTCTACATTGTTCTGAATGGGCTAATGCCATTAGAAACATGTAAAGGGGCTCAATCAATCTCATGTTCCATTTTTGGCGGCAATCTACTAGCATCAGCGAAGCCTCAAGCCAAAGTGTGTACAAAACGGAAATCTCGTGCTTCACCCAAGTCAAGGAAGTTGTCTAAAACTTTCAAGATACTTCAATACTGTTCTCTAGCAGCTCTTATCCTGCTTGTTGGTGATATCTCTCCAAACCCTGGTTGGATTCAACCGGACCTCAGCTCTTCTGGCATAAAGATTGGTCACCTTAACATACGAAGTCTTCCTAAACACCTTGATGAACTCTATCTGTTTCTGAACGAAAACCCGTTTGATATTTTATGCCTTAGCGAAACATGGCTCAACTCTTCGTGGGCTGAATCTGAACTTCACATTGAAGGGTATAACCTTGTACGAACAGATCGAGCCACTGAACAGAGAGGAGGAGGAATTGTTATCTATTACAGTACTAAACGTATGGCGCGACAGCGAATTGATATTAGTCAAAACATCGAGGCAACCTGGCTTGAAATCACTCTTCCTAATAAGAAAAAAACTCTAGTCTGCTCTGTCTATAGATCTCACAATGCTGATTATTATGCTTTCAAAAATGATTTTGAAAATGCTTTAGAACAGACTTCAACTGATGGACTCGAGACGCTTGTATTCGGGGACTTTAATCAAGATATGTTACCCAAACCGGTTTCCATTGAAGCAAGATACCTCAAACAACTTTTTATTGTATATCAATTTACTCAGTTAATAAAATCACCAACACGGATAATTGAACGGTCCTCGACGCTGATTGACTTGGCTTTTACATCTGATCCTGATAAGATACGTGCTTCAGGAGTCATTCCGTGTTCTATAAGTGATCATTCGCTTATATATCTGATAAGACGCGCAAAAAAAAAAAAAAAAAAAACTCGCGGATCATCAAAAACAATAACATACAGAAACTTCAAGAATTATTCATCTAACAGTTTCATCGAAGATTTGCATACGGCCACTTTGGATAAAATCGACACCTCTTTGACAGTTTACGACGCTTGGTTGGAGTTTAAATCTCAGCTGAATGATATAATAAATAAAGACGTGCCACTTGCAACTAAGAGAGCGCGTGCAGCCAGTCTGCCGTGGTTAACAAATTAAATCAGAAATACAATAAATAGACGTGATTTTCATCACCGTAAAGCACAAAAAACAAAATCTCCGGATGAATGGCAAAAGTACACAGACTTGCGAAATTCAACAACCAGTCTGATAAGAAATGCAAAAAAGGACTATTACACAAACATCGTTAATGAAAACAAGGAAGACTCAAATCGTTTATGGACAACTTTGAAATCTGTCATCTCCTCCTCTACCAAGTCTGCGTCTATTTGCTGCTTGGAAACTACAGCTGGTTTAACTTATGAACCTACACACATTGCAAAAGGTCTTTCCCATTACTTTCAGACAGTTATCATGAAACTGAGGCAGACCCTACAATCCGTGTCGCAATCCACTGGATTTCCCCATTAATTGCATACACCAAAAGTTCAAATTCGACAATAACAACGAGGAGTTCATTAAAGAAAACCTTAAAGAAATCAAGACATCCAAATGTACAGGTTTAGAGAATATCCCGGCACGTTTGATTAAGGACGGTGCCGTGGAACTTGCAAGACCCCTAACATTATTTATAAACAGGTCTATCGACGAGGGATCCATCCCATCGGAATGGAAACACGCAATGGCTACTCCTGTTTACAAATCTGGACAAAAATCTGACCTTGCAAACTACAGACCAATTTCTGTTATGCCATTCTTCATGAAAATTATGGAACGTGCTATTCATCAAACGATCTATACCTACCTTCAGGAAAACAAACTGTTATCTAATCTGCAGTCTGGATTTCGACCACTTCATTCAACTACAACAAGTATAATTGATATGACAAACCGCGTGCTCCACAACATGGACAAGGGCCTACTTACCGGTATGGTTTTCTTAGATCTAAGCAAGGCCTTCGACACCTTGGACCATAACCTCATGATCAAGAAGTTATCTTTGCTGGGTTTTTCGAACTCTGCCTTGGTATGGCTGAACGCTTACTTAACAAACAGAACACAATCTGTTGTAACTAACGGAGTGGTCTCTGACCCTCAACCTATCCATTTTGGAATCCCTCAGAGATCTATTCTAGGGCCTTTATTATTTATCATATATATTAATGACCTCCCTTCAGTAGTTAATGATTGCAGTATTCAGCTCTATGCTGACGATACTATTCTTTTTTTCAGTAGTAAAACTGTTAGTGAAATCGAATCTCGTTTATCTAATGATCTTACTAATATAATTAGTTGGCTCGACGAAAATTTCCTTTTTCTAAATTACACTAAGACAAAAATCATGTTGCTAGGTATCCACCAAAGGCTAGCTAAAGGCAATAATGTTACAGTTAAAGCACGTGACTCTCTTTTTGAAAGAGTCTATCAATTTTAGTACTTAGGACTAATGCTTGATCCATGCCTCTCTTGGGATGACCACATCGACTACATGACCTCTAAAATTTCAGTACAGATAGGCATGTTGCGGAAAGCTCGTAAGGTCATTCCCAGGGAGGCATCCATCACACTATACGATGCTATGATTTTACCCCTCTATGACTACTGTAGTGCCGTCTGGGATAGCTGCAGGAAAGTCAACAAAGGCTACCTAGACAAATTACGACGTCGTGCAGCCAGAGTCATAGAGGGCGGGGTGAAAATCAACTGACCAGATTGATGTGGGCAATACTTTCTCTTGCTCATGTCTCCAGTGTGTAGAAGATCATATAATATATGTCTACTAGTCCACAAATGTACCAGTAACCTAGCCCCCTCTTATCTACTAAACGAATTTATTTTTTCATCAGACATACATAACTACAACACTCGAAATAAGGGTCCTCTGATAATGCCGCTAGCCCGTACTTCTAAATATCAGAGCTCCTTCCGGGTTAACGCAGTCAAAACGTGGAATCTCCTGCCCACCAAAATTTGACACGAAACTAATTTTTCCAAATTCAAAACGACACTGAAAAGCCACTTCAAATATTTGCAAATTCTTTTCGTACTCCTTTTCGTCTTGTGTTACTATTTGTATTTAATGTTCTTGCATTTTTATTAGATTTAGTTATACAGGTCCCAGTTTAAACCAGCTATGCTGAATTGGGCAACCTGTTTAAATATTATAAAAAAATAAGATAAAAAAAAAATTACTGTCTGTAATCCACGCGGATGAAGCAAAAACTGCAGTCTGAATTATTTTAATAGTACTTGCAAGGATTTTTCTCCATTTTTTCATCAATGCTTCAGAGATTTATAACTTTAAATGCATTATTTCATATATTACTACGGTATTTTCATTTCAAAGTTAATGTTTAAGAACAAGAAAATAAGTAAAAAACAAACATTTTGACAAATTTCCAAACTCATCCAAACCTTTGACATCAAAACTGGGTTAACATAGCCTCATGCCTATCAGCCAATTAGAGCCTGCGTACTATCCAATTTATTTTATAATGCGATATGATATACAGTCAATTCAATAAACGTTGTCGTCCACCGAATCAAGCCTATGCGACTGGACCGAAAGGAAGTATGGGTAGAAATCACTGAAACGGTTGAATTCTTCAATGATTAAATAAGCGCCGGTCTTACAGCACAAACATTCGCTGGCGTAATAGTATTTTAATGAATTTTAAACAGTTTCAAAATTAGGAACCTTTGTGACTGTATATTAGTCATATTGACTTTTGTCTTCCTTTTCGCAAAAAGAAACATACATTTTTAAAAAGGCTTGCTGATTCTATCATTTTATTAGTAAAGAAAGACAACTACTTCAGAGCGAATAATTGAGCGCCTTAGCGATTTCTACCCATACTCAGTTTCGTTCCAATTGCGCAGTTGCGGAGACGGTCAGCGACAACGTATTTTTCAAAAAAAAACCTTATATCAACCCTAATATATGCAATATTAGGGTTTTTCCGATTTAACGGAATTCGTGCCCAAAATTCCGAATTTTATAGTTAAAAATAGATTATTACTTTAATTCTGCACAATGAGCATCATAAATGGTTGGAAGTTTGATTATAGAATATCAATCAAGGTAACATTTGAATAAAAAACACGTCAAAAAATATTAAACGGTGGCGCGAAGAAATGAAGTTTATCTTCGAGTGGTGAAATATTTTTTCAACACGAGAAGATAAACTTTGAATTTTCAAGCCAACGTTTAATTTTCTTATTTATTATATAGACACACCAGCAAACAAAAACTACACAACGCGCGTTCAAGTGAGCGGGAAAACATTTGAAATGACGTCCTCGATATCTTCACGTGTGAGGATATTGAAAATAAGTCACTGAGTTCCCGGATGGAGTTCGTATGAAAAATACGAGCGGCCTATTTCCCAGTATAACACTAGTGTCTATATAATAATACATGATATGGCTTGTGCAGCATTTGAACCACGCACCTTTCGACGGCATGGCCGCTGCTTGATCGACTACTCTGATAAGTTAAAGCGACGCAGTAAAAAGGGTTGCTATATAACTTTAAATTTTTATTTCTCGTCGCAGAATAAAAACCCCCAAAAAACTTTTAATCACGATTAGAATATTATTTCGACTTTTCATTTTCTTAATATCCGCCTTTTATTTTATTTAGCACACGGTGAAAACATTTTTTGAAAATTCTTTCCTTTTCACAAAGGCGTCAAAGTACCCTGGTAAATAATTTTTTTTCATCGTTATGAATTTTTTGGAAGACAATGAAATTTCAGATTTTGAAAGTTAAAACATTATATAAAACAGTTGTTTAATAATTAAACATGTAAATATCTTTGCAAAGGCATGCGAGCCCCCCGAAATTGGAGTATATTTTGGCTCTCTCAAAGGGTCAATTATTGACAAATTCGTTTTTCTCGTTTTTCTCGGAAATGAAGCCATATTTCAACAAATGAAACATTTCATGATATATCTCGCATATAGGCCTACCTAATACCAAAATATGAGCGAAATCGAACTTTTGACTGTTGCCGGCGTATGTTCGATTTTTGCTGACATCTCCTCTTAACCTTTGTAGAGAAGGGGATAAATGAAGTTTATCTAAAGTTTTGGTAGTCAAATAAATAAATAATCTCAAGAAAAAAAAATTAGCTACACTTTTTCCATCTCTTACAGCAGCCGATATGGCAATATAATTTATTCTAGTTTACATCGATACATTTGCACATGCATTGCACACGATCTGTGACAAAAAATCTAGTATATGATGAATCGGCGGTTTAGGCAAATTTTCAACCAATATGGAATCATAACAAAATATACATTGAAATCCTGTTGCGTTGCTTTTTCGTTATTTAGAATATTTCGACTCAAATAGACCCTAAAATTTAGTTAGTTCCCTCACTGCCAGGCACCTTTGTGGTAAATCCTCACATATGACCTGAAAGAGCAATCATACTTGAAACACACAATACAGTATATTTGCCCATTAAAAGGCATTGAGTCGTTTTATTACTTGCTGTAATAATTTTGCTTTCTTTCAGATAATGATACACGGACAAAAGGACCACCGCAATGCCATTCTAACTGTCAATAGCTCAACATTTTCAAAGGAGCCTTGCCTAAAGATTCCAGGTACAGACCATTTATCTTATGGGCAAGGCTATCAAGCAACAAAGTATCCATTATTTCTCAAGAAGAAAGGGGATTATTCCCCACTAACCACTGTGAATCATCCCTCTCCTCGGAAAGATATAGAAATAAACTGCCAATATAAAGGTTGTTCAAAGGCAGCCTAGGATACCCTCCACCCTCTGCCGTTAACGTTACCCTGGATACGCTACTTGGTGGTCCATGCTTCTTTTTCTGTGTTCTGCTTTCCTTTTATTTGAATTTTTCATCGTATTCGCCATGTTCACATTCCTCATAATACAATGCTTTTTTGGGGGTGGGGTGGGGTGGGGGGGTGGGGGTTATAGGTTATTGGTGGTAAACAACTCGAAAATTTGGACATTTATGTGAAAACAGGTTACAAGGTGTTACAAATGCATCTTATGATATATAAAGATTTATTATATGAAATAGAGTGTGATATTGAGTGACATCAAAATGATAAAATTGATATCCCCACTCCCACCAGTGGCCAGTGGGGATACGATTTATATCAACACTGGTGGTGTCAAATTTCGAATTTTTGCTCAGCAAGTCTCAAATTCTCCATTATTTTTCATTGAAGATTTCATATAATAAACAGAACATTACATGGCCGCTTGGAGATACGAATTTTATCTTCTCGTGCTGATATTATCTCTCACTCGTTCGCTGCGCTCACTCGTGAGAGATAACATCAACACTCGAAGATAAAATTCGTATCTCCGCGCGACCATGTAATATCCTCTATATATCAAAAAGAGCCAGAATCAAAAAGAAATTAAAGAAATTAATCGCCTTTCTTACTTGAAAACGTTGAGCACTTCTTCGTGAGTTACTCAAAATTCTGTAACACTAAACTTCTTGAGGTTTTGAACATGAAAAAATTAACTTAGAATGAACTTGTAATCAGTATTTTACATATAAAAGCAGGTATAGTGTAAATTCAATTGAAGAACTTTTAATTATGGTAGGACGGTTTTTTTGTACAGTTACCCCTAAAAAGCAAAGCATTATGGGGAATGCGAAAATCGCGAATAGCAAATAGAGTGAAAATTAAAAGTCACTCAATTTCGAACGTGTAAGAACACGCTTTAAATTTCATCTATACATCTCCCAACAAATAAAAAAACTTGGTCTTTATGGTAAAAACAACAGTGATGTGTTGGATACGGGATTTTTAATAGATTTCAATGCATTCTTGTGTGAATGGCTGAGAGAGATCTCGATAAAACTTCTGCTTGTAACGTCATTGCAGCACATGAAGAATGTCATGACTACAAAACCCTCAGTTATTCAGATCGTCGAGAAGACACTTTTGCAGAAGACGAAACCTTCAGAGGTTGTGACGATAATCTTTCCACGGCAGCATGGTACCGAGTTGTAGATAATGCTGGAAACCAGTTGGCAAGATGGTGTATAAAGGGTAAATCGTTTTGTTCTACTAAATACATGGGTTGGATAAATGGCCCACTTCCTAAAGTAGAAGATGGAGTGGTTGAACGTCAACTCTGCTTTGCGTCAGGAGACAGGTGCTGTGTTAAGGAAACTATCGTAAAAATACGAAAGTGCAAAGAATATTTCGTCTATCAATTTCCGAGAAGGGTTCAAACCTGTCCTTCAAAGTATTGTACCGTCTACAAACAAGGTGAGTCCACAGGAAGTCCAAGCGCCATAGATGTGTAGCCTTTATAAAGCAATGTTTCTGAGAATGTTCATTTTCTCATTACATGGAAATTTTGAATGAAAAGTCTTGAAACAATTGTTTATATGGAGAAACAAAAATTAGGAGAAATAGCTTAAAGGTTATTGAAATCACGTGAAACCGCTAACAGCCTCAAGAAATGGCACAAACAACATTTAGCTAAGTTTTAAGCCTTTTAATTCAAAATGATGTTATGGAAAATGACTAGTCATTACAAAGGTGAAGATGAACCCGTGTGGAATTTTGTATGAGTTTTGATGTTCAATATTTTAACAAACCGTCTTCTGTTCCCACAGAATGGGGAGATAATCCGATTGGTGTATCTGAAAGGAACATCATACCAGATAACAGGTTTATGGCAACCTCACAGTTTATTAGCAATTACAAACCACACTATGCACGACTGAATAGAAAGGAAGTGGGATGGTCACCAAAGACCAATACTGACCCTAATGACTATCTACAGATAGACTTGGGAGAAATGTTTGTCATCCGTGACGTAGCTACGCAAGGTAATGCATATAACAATGTATGGACTACAGAATACAAGATATCAACATCTATTGACAGTAGCACCTGGACTATGTACCAAAGTGGTGGCAAAGTAAAGGTAATAACATGTACAGTGGTTCTATTACTCGGATACATTCAACACCTTGCATGGAGTATCCGCTGAATATAGAGATTCGTTTTACAGAAAATTTGTGTCTGGTAAAAAAGAAAACACAGATATTATTAAACATTGCTGAGATTATATTTTACGTTACGCAGATATATAAGTAACAGCCAATATATTAGAAAAACTAGCGCATTGAAACACAAGATAATACAGGACATTTCAAAACATTTTTATAGGCATGTTTAGGTATTAGGGTCCGTGGATCATTCGTCCATTTGATTTTTTACTTGAATTAAAAATGGAATATTGATGAAAAATATATCATTTTTTCAGTTAATCTGGCTTTTTTTTTTTATTTAAGAAGATTTAAAATTCTACCAATTTTTCTATTCTTATTTTGGTAATCAATTCTCAGTTGTTAAATTTCGTTTCGTTCTTTATAAGTAATAATTCTCACTGAGGTCGAAATTATGTTTAAATCCAGTATTAGAACACAGAATGATATTGCAGGCCAAAAACCAACGCTCTAGGGGGGTATGTGTTTTTTTTTGGGGGGGGGGGTTGGGAAGAAGGCAGGTAGCGGTCTAATAACTGATCATGTGGTATTCAAGGTATATTATAAGTCTACAGAGATTTAGACAAGATTTTTCTCCTGATATTTGACGTGTTGCGATTAACTAATAACGGAACGACTACTCGAAAAGAAGAAGAAAATATATTGAAAAAAATCCGTAGAAAGATTTAGCAGGTCCCCTTGCCCTCGCTTTGAGGCGTGTCAGAACGTTACAAACAAAAGTTTTTACTCTCGTGGGAATAAACATGACCGCCGTGTCATAAAAGCCCATGGCTTTCGCTTCTTAGTTCTATCTAAGGGCCACGGTTCGTCAAAGATGGTCGCAATTCAATAGAAAACCAATGCATTCAAAAGAGTTCGGGAGCTCTCATGCGAATAATAGGCTAAAAGAGACGTCGAAGGCTTACAAACTATTTGACTAACCCTAGAAACAGTTAGTGTGTTTTTTTTTTGGGGGGGGGGGGGGTTGGGAAGAAGGCAGGTAGCGGTCTAATAACTGATCATGTGGTATTCAAGGTATATTATAAGTCTACAGAGATTTAGACAAGATTTTTCTCCTGATATTTGACGTGTTGCGATTAACTAATAACGGAACGACTACTCGAAAAGAAGAAGAAAATATATTGAAAAAAATCCGTAGAAAGATTTAGCAGGTCCCCTTGCCCTCGCTTTGAGGCGTGTCAGAACGTTACAAACAAAAGTTTTTACTCTCGTGGGAATAAACATGACCGCCGTGTCATAAAAGCCCATGGCTTTCGCTTCTTAGTTCTATCTAAGGGCCACGGTTCGTCAAAGATGGTCGCAATTCAATAGAAAACCAATGCATTCAAAAGAGTTCGGGAGCTCTCATGCGAATAATAGGCTAAAAGAGACGTCGAAGGCTTACAAACTATTTGACTAACCCTAGAAACAGTTAGCAAACTTAAAATTAGTGCCGTTGCCAACACGCAACAAACGAAAGGATTTAGTGCTAAAACTACGACCTCAAAAGCTTTAAACCAAGTCCCTTTATATATGTGTTTGCGTTGTTACAACTATTTTTGGGCTCAAGAGAAGTTTTCAGAATTTTTTTATATGCTAAAATTTACCTATTACTTTCTTTTCGACCCTTTACTTGTTTAGAGCAACACGTCTAATACCATGAGAAAAAAAAAAGTGTAAATATTTGTAGACTGTAGAAATATGCGTTAAATACCACATAATCAGTTAGACCGCTACCTGCCTTTTTCCCTACCCCACCCCACTAGCGCGTTCTTTTTTTTTTTTTGGGCCTGAAATACGATTTCGTGTTCTAATACTGTTTTTTAATAAAATTTTAATCTCAGCGAGCAATTAAATAACGTATAAAGCACCAATCAAAAATCGAAAATCGAGAACTAGTTACAGAATTTCAATTTTAAAATAGTTAAAAAATTGAAAATTGATAAATTGGTGTCCATTCTAAATCCTCTAGAATAGAAATAAACCCAGATAAATCGAAGAAATCTTTTAGCCTTTTAGCCTCTTTTATTCTTATTGCCTATACTTTTTGATTACTAATTGTAAAACTGATATAACGTCATCAAGTGAATAACGATTTACTTACCATCATCAGTCATCTCAGAACAATTCAAAGATAAATGGAAAACATGGATTTTTTAATGTAAACGACAGTATTGTTTGTATGTATTTTCAGTTATTTTCCGGTAACAAAGATCAAAATAGTGTCGTCAAGAATGTGTTAGACGATACTCGAACTCTTGCCAGGTTCATTAGATTCATACCAACGAAGTACCATATATGGAAGGCACTACGTGTAGAAGTGTATGGATATAGGAAAGGTAAGTCTTATTCATGATGGTTAACGATAGAGTGAAAAAAAGAAGTGAGTTCAGCAAGAAAGGGAGCGAACTGAAGGGGATAAGATTTGTTAGCGAGCTCATAATTATAGTAATGGTATCGCAGCTGACATAACAAATCAGTGCGAGTTTTGTTGACCTCTGATGAAATTTTTGTTTTAGATCTAAAAAGCCAGAACGAATGGAAAAGCTGGGTTAAAGGACGTGACGAGAAAGTGCAATGGAAAGTACTTGATGAAAAATCCTGTGAAAAGGTTTTAAATTCTATAAAGGCGTCGAGAAGATCACAAGGTAGGTGTATTTATTGATTCCTTCGTGATAAATGCGAGAACATGTAACGAGTTAATTTTTTTGGGATATTAAGCAGATCATTAAAAGAAATTAAGAATGAAGGTCACAGTTACTGAATTCTGATTGGCTGATGACGGAGGGAAGGGTTTTTCTTAATTTGAAGCCTCAAGAGCGCAATACATATTACTCTATCCCATGTAATTATTAATCCAGGCACAAAGTGTCATACACAGGAAGCCCAACGCTACGTAAATGTCGAAACACTAGTTAAAATTTGTTCCGCCGCAAGAGAGATTCCCATCGCATAATTGTTCCCCTCCGCGAACTGACCCCGTCGCTTAGCTGAACCTGAGGGTCGCCGCGTAATTAATCCCGAGAAATTAAAGTGAGGAATCTGGAGAGTTGGCGGGACAGCGGATCGGAAGAATGCAAACAAATAGAATTCAATTGAGAATTAACAATAACCCAAAAAAGCTGACTTGTTTTTATATTTATCTAATAAAATAATTCGATCACTTCGCTGTATATTTGTTTTACTTTGATTCGCTTATTCATTTCTGAGATTTTATGATGATCATTAAATTTCTCCAAATTTTCTTTTTTCATTTATCCTCCATTTTGATTATGAGTTCAAATATTCTTTGCACACTTTCTTATGTTCATTTATTTATTAGCACCATCTGTCTTACTATTCTCACGAGGAAATACTAATTTGAACATGAATGAAAATTCGCAAAGCATTTTGGTAGTTGTAGTAAAATGACATAATATTGAAAAGGTCCTATTAGCAACAAGTACTAAATAAGCTAAATACGCATTAGTCAGCCTCACATCCCCTCTCTCCCATACAATAAAGGTGACTCATAATCTATAATACTGGAATAACATCTATCGAAAAACAAAATGAAATACAAAAAATCTTAGTAAGGAAGTTACTGAAGCCAGAGCAGTCTCAGTTCTACTTGTTTCAGAAGGTAAACCTTTGGGTACCTTTGATGTGAAGGTATTTTAGAGCGTATTTCACTGTCATTAAGAATAAGTTTGAAATTGAACAATCATTTAATTTTATGTGTTATCGTTTAATTTGTTTAAGACAACTAGAGGCATTCAGTTGAGTTTATGTAGAACAAGACCTAAACAAAATGTAATGTAAAAAATGTGTATTTTTGCTCCGTTATAATTGAACACGGATTAATTTAAAAAGCACTATAACAAAAAAAACACTATACCACTGCTGTATTATGATAAAAGTCTTTCATTTAGCTAACAGGTTGTCCAATTAATAGCTTTCTTTAATTTAAATATATGTTTTTATTATTAAACAGGCAGTTTAAGTGATCTGAACAGAAATCGCACAAAAACAATGCTGTCCGCAGTCCTATTCAACCACATATCCCATATTTTGTCTCGTGAGTACTTACGCGGCGGTGTTCAATTGCGGTGGGGATCACTTTCTCAGTGAAGTACAGGAGCCGACACGTGCACAGGGAGCTCAAAAACACATAACACACAAACAATGTGAGCCCAATACTACATATCTCAAAGGATTTCATGATGTTTTTATTCAGGTGATAACCTAACCCAGGATTATGAAGCAGACATTGGTTTCTCGCTCGGCCATAAAAATCACTCTGTCAGTGTCGAGATAAATGAAACGCTGGAAGAAATGACCATGTGTCTTTGGATGTCAATCAACAGTTCATCGTCGATCAACATGAGCGTCAGTAATGTAAAGGAGGATAAAGTAAAGAGTGTTATAGCATTTCTAGAGATTGATAACAAAACAAGGTACAAACAAGCTCAAAATCTAAAGAGTCAAATATAAAAATATTCCCTTTTATAACAAAAACGGAACCCGGAAGAGCTATCGTTTATCATATTCACCATAACTTACAGCTGTTCTTCTTATATTCCTTCTTATTCTCTTTCTTTTTTTCGTTTAATTTTTTTTAAGAAACGGAACTTCGGAATGGATCCACATTTGCGTCACGTGGATGTCCAATTTTGGGGTGTGGCAGACGTACATCGACGGTGCTGCAATAGATATTGGGCCTGGAGTGTTGGACCAAAAAGAACTGCATAGTAAGCTTGACGCTTTTATGAAATTTTGCTTGAAATAAGTATTATTAATAAGTACCTTACAAAAACAAAACAAAAAAACGGCTGATCTATGCGGTAGTGTTACGATAGTTTGGTCCAGAAAGATGTATTTATCAACACATATATTTAAGCCTCGTGCTCTGTCTCTGTCTCTCGCGATCGATACAGGAAACTCCTTTGCTTTACAACTACATAAACACAGGAATCCCATGCAATCCAACAAAGTTGAAAACTGTGTTTGATTTTCCAAAAACTCATTATTCTTCCTAACTTCTTTTCAGGAGGTAACAGAATATCGGTCACTTTTGATTCCCAAGATCAGAAATCCGAGGTTAAATACAGTATCTTAAATATATGGAAAAATGTGTTACCTGAGCAATATATACTGTATATGTCGTACAAATGTGGAACAGAGACTGGCAGTCTCTTAGGATGGACAGACTACGTGAATCTGCTGCCAAGGAACTCTGGTGGTTTTAGAATTCACGAGTCAACTTGTCGAGGAAAGCAAGGTATATAGATGTTGTGTCATCAGTTGTATCAACTCGATGGTCATAAGTTTTAATTAATAATCTTTTAATATAAGGAAACGTTATGAGTTTAATTGGTGCATCAAGTCTCGAGACATCCAGTAGCTTAGCAAGAATAGAGAGCCCGCGATACGAGAGGTCATCGGAGTCGCCAGGAAGATGTTTGAGGTTCAAGTACAAAATGTGGGGACCTGGAACGAAGGTGATGATAATCTATCAAGAATTTGATAACAAAGAATACAGTAAGAGACCGATATGGATGGTCAAAGACAGTGAGGACAGTAGATGGAGGGATGGACAAGTAACACTGACCGCAGTAACGGCATATAAGGTTAGATAAACTAGAGAAAATTATTTTTCCTTTATTTTTTCCACCTTATATATTACGGGTTTCAAATCAATGTTTTCAACCGGTTTCAGTCTAAGCTCAACTCATGATCATAGATCGCAAATTAGATCACATTAGGGAAGCACAGCTGGCGTAGCGGTGAGAGCGCTCGCCTCTCACCAAGACGACCCGGGTTCGATTCCAGGGCTCGGTATCGTATGGGAGTAGAGTTGTTTGTTTGTTCTCTCCTGTGCCTCGAAGGTTTTTCGGGTTTCTCCTCCTTCCTTAAAAAATCAACTTCTAAATTCCAATTGGAATGCAGTGGAAGAAGACCAACTCTGTCAACGCCACTGTTAATTTTCATTTATTTTAGTTTTAATTGTCTATTTATTGCTTCTGACTTTGAAAAACACACGGTCTAGACGTCACTTGTCGTGTCCCAGAATTCTGATTGGATGAGCAGTGATTACACGCACTTTGTCTGTATTGGGCAATTAAAGAACCAAATAATCTTGAAAGAGAAAATGAAGCCGGAAATTTAAGAATTCCATTTTTTAAATGAGGAATTACGGGAATCTGGAATCTAGTTCGATCAAAACTCTCTTTGATAGGTCAAACATAACAATAGTCCTGTAAAACCATTGTTGCACAAGGATGGCCGGTGTTCGCCGCACATCTTAGCCACGATGTACAACCAGTAGAGTAGACGTATGTATCAATAACTAAACTTGTTTTTTAAGCTTGCTATCGAAGGTGAAATCACAAATAAGCCAGGATTGATGTCGATAGGTGCCTTACACACCACCGAGGGTTACTGTAATAATTTCGTACCCCCATCAGCAAGAGAAGGTGAGATAACGTTGAAGAATCAATAAAAGTCTGAGGTCTGTTAGTTGGTCAAGTGCTAACTGTCGCTCTTCACTGAATACAATAGAGTTTTGAAATGAAATAAAAACTTGAATTTACAGACTTTGATTTTGCTCCACATTTTAAACACACAGCCTGCAACGAGATTCTGACCAACAATACAGGCTACATCGTCTCGCCCTATTATCCTGGCTACTATGACAACAATGCAAGGTGTACGTGGACAATCAAAGCAAGCAAAGGTTACTTGATTCGTTTGGAGTTTAGAGCATTTGAAATGGAGTTGAGCCCGCGATGTTCAGCTGACTTCGTAGAAGTATATGATGGAGGGGAAGCCCTAGGCCTATCGCCTGTTCGTATTGGTCGGTACTGTGGAACAAGGTAAAGGGAACCAAAACATGACTTAAAACTTATTTATCATTTTATACTTTATAAGTTTTGATTTTTTTTTTTTTAATTGTATCATCTTTGTCTTTCATTAGTAAAGTTGTCTATTTTTACGAGTTTTACACATTTTTCGCCTGATCCCGCACCCATGGAAAAATTTCTTATATTTGAACTACAAAAAGCCTGGGTTTTTTTCAAACAAAAACATTACAGCGCTTTTCATAATTCTGCAATCTAACCAACTCGAGACGTCTGGCGTTTAAGCTTCCGTCAATCAAACTACGACGCGCCGAGTTCATTCCGATCGCGAATAATGAAGAAATTCGATTCCGATGCGAACATGGCTTTCAAGAAATTTCGGCGACTCAGGATCAGCAGCCATTTTCAATTTCTTTATCGCTCACGATCGGAATGAACTCTGCGCGTCGTAGTTTGATTGACGGGAGCCAAAACACCAGACGTCTGTAATCGGTTAGGTCGCAGAATTATGATAAGCTCTTTAAGTGTTTTGTTACAGTTACATCTTTTATGCTTGATTATTCTTTTCTAATAATTTGCAGATATCCACAAATGATCCAGTCGCAGTCAGACACGATCAAGATAACATTCACGTCCAATAACAACGTTACGCGATCTGGATTCAAAGCTTATTATCAGATAATAAAAGGTACTAAGACAGACAGCAGATTCTTATTAAGGTTCACTGGGTTGGGCCTTTCCCTGCAATAATATTTTGTCCTCACGACGTGACCTGTTTGTTATATCAAACAGCTTCTATGCCCTTAGAAGTTAAGACGAAGGGTGCTTCAATTTCCGTTATTACTTCTTTGATTAAAAACAACAAAGTTGCTTAAATATTTATCTTCAAACTTTGTTCTTTCCTAGATACAGAAGATGACGGCTGTGTTCAAGGTATGAAGCACACTGCACTCTCACACGCCTGTTGCTTACTGTTATTATCTCACTGTTAGTAAAGTCATGGGATATAGAATTTTAGGGTGAAACTAACAATTTTGTTCATTCATACGTTCACTTCATTATTCGTTCATTTTCCCGTCCATTGTTCATATTCCTTTATTTTATTTCCCACATTTTTTCTACTAGTAGATATGCTATTTAGGCGCGCGCATCATACATTTTACCCGCTCGCGCAGTTTCAGGTTATTTTTCTTTAGCTCTGTATTTTTTCTTCTATTGTTACGTATATATATTTATTATATGGATATGAGTGTTTTACTGTAAAATACGCCACTCGTAGATCTCATACGAAACTACATCCGGGGTACGGTGGACATATTTTCCATATCCTCACTAGTGAGGATATCGATGAAGTCATTCCTTGGTTTTCCCCGCTCATTTCGGCGCGAGTTGTCAAAACACTAGTCAGACAAAATGGCGAGATTTGTAAAAGTCACAGACGAATACATCAAATCTTTCAGCGAACAACAGGAGAACGAAAATACAAAGAAAAAGACACTTTATGACCTGAGAATATTCAACGAATTTCTCCTAAGTGAACAGGAAAACCGAGAGATTCATACAATTCCTCCGAAAGAATTGCAAGATCTTGCAGTCAGGTTTGTCCTTGGCGTACGAAAGAAAAACGGTGAAGAGTACGAACCATCTTCTATAAGAGCTTTTTTACAAAGCGTAGACCGCCACCTTCGTAAAAATGGGTACTCTTATTCACAACTGAATGACAAAGAGTTCAATGAAGTCCAAGACATTCTCAAAAAAAAAAACCAGCTAAAATCCATTGGTAAAGGCAATAAGCCGAACAGTGCCGATCCTATCACAGACGAACTAATAGAGCAGTTTCATAGTGAAGGTATCCTTGGAAATAAAACTCCTAGAGCGCTGTTGAACACAGTTTAGATGAACAATTGTGTATACTTCGGAATGAGACCTGGAAAAGAACAGCGAGATCTCTGCTGGGGTGATTTACAGCTAAAAACTAACACAGAGGGAGTTCGCTACGTGGAGTTTGCCATCGAGCGCCAAACAAAAACTCGAACCGGCGAACCCGAGAAATGTGAGAGAGAAAAAGCCAAAGATGTATGAAAAATGTGATAATCCCGATAGATGTCCAGTATTAACTTACTTGGCTTACAAAGAACAAAGACCGTCCGAAATGATGAAAGACGATTCACCATTTTATCTAGCCGTAAACCTGACAGAACTTCCGAGGCCAGGAAAATGCTGGTTCAAAGCTTCTCCTTTAGGAGTCAATTCCCTCCGGTCGATAGTGAAAAACACGTTGGAGAGTTCTCAGATTCAGTCAGACAAAAAGCTTGTGAACCACAGTACAAGAAAACATCTAATACAAATACTTTGTACAATAACATTCCAGCGAATGAGATAGTTCAAATAACTGGGCACAAAAACATCAATTCACTGAACAACTATTCTGCCATATCTGATAAAAAACAACAACAAATCTCCGACATTTTATCTGGATCAAACGAAGCTTCAAGTTCTTTAGCAATTCAGCCTTCTCAAAGGATTACAACAGTGGATGAAATAGCAGTTTCAGCAGTTCTCCCTGCAACAAGTGCTGCTTCGCAACCTGTTTTCCATCAATGTCAGATAGGAACTGTAAATGTTTTCACAAACGATGGCGGCCATGGCGGCGAGATTCAACAGAGTTTCACGCGCAAAAGACGGCGTGTGATCATAGACAGCGACGAAAGCCAGTAAGCCACTTTAAAAACAGTTTAAATCCCTTTAAAAACAGCAAAATTTAGAGAAACTTTTCAATATTTATATACATTTTGTTTTTTACATGTTTTAAGATAAATTGTTTGCTATTATTGCTATTGTAATATTTTGACTATTTGCAAAATAAAGACACTTTGGAGAACATTTTCGTCTATTTTTTTATTTATTTTCCAGCTAAAACACTCATATCCATATAATAAAAAGAAAATTACACGTTGGCTTGAACATATGAAGTTTATCTTCTCGAAGATAAACTTCATATGTTCGCGCCACCGTGTAATATCCTCTATATCCATTTAGTCGCTTTTCAAATATCATCGTACACTTTTTCCCTGAAGATGGATCTATGATCCGAAAGCTCGGTTACAATAAAACATTTATGCAGAAGAAACATTATCGTAATCTAATTTTGTTATTGTTGACTACTTTTTCCACACAGACTGTCCCTTCTCATGTACCTGCCGAAGGGAAGCAAATGGTAGTGGAATTATAATAACTTCGCGTAAATTGGTGTTCATTCCTAGCCGACTCCCCAAGAACACTAAAGCCATGTAAGTATCGCGTCTTGAACTCCTTGGACTGGCAATGCAAATAATAATATAGATTGTTTTGCACCTGAATTTTGTGTAATGGCTGTTCATTGTATCAGATTGAGTATTTTATTTCAGCTATTTTACACCTTTTTTTTCTTTTTATTGATAGAGTATTTTCAGGAAGTAATATTTACCAGGTGAAAAGTAATGCATTCATCCAACTAAATTTTCTCTCGTTGATGTAAGTAAAACTAAGATAGCCATTGAAGAAGCATAGTGTAATAGCTCGATTATAATATTAGTGAAATGAAATGCGTTCGGTGTGAATAATAGAATAAAGAATTAAGAGAAAAATATCATATGCCCTTGGCAAGACTCGAACCCACGGTTTCGGTATACTAGTCCGACGTGTTAACCACTACACTACAAGGACCAACCACGCTGGTTACGCAGCCAGGCAATGTTGTATATGTGGCAACAATTAATATCGCTTTGGACCCCCATAGTTGCCACATATACAACATATATATTTTTATGGTGTCCTCACCACTATTATTCCACGAAATAGCGTGGGCAAATACTCGCATTGAATGCAAGAACTGACAGCAATTCTCCTTTAAACCCTATGGCATTGCTGAATAGTTTTTATCTTCGCGTTGGGTGCTATCTGAGGTGGCTGCCTACCATAGAAACGATCTAAGTTTTTGAGTCACAATTCTTAAACCCAAATTTAATGCTGATTTCAAATCTGTAAGTCCCGCGGTTTTTGATAGGTTCGCGATTAAATACAAGCGTATTGACAACTTTTTGAAGAAGAAAAAAGAAGCAAAAATCAACGTTGTACACAAGAAATCAAAGCGTTACCGGTAATCAAATTCAAGTTTCATTTTCTTCTCAGGAAATCTAAATTATACATTGGTTTCAAATATAAATCAAACCATTAAAAAAAATGACGTTCAAAAAAAGTACACTCACAGCTTTTTCTACAAGTAAAACCCTTATCATATTTTTTATAATATTCTTTTAAGTTTACTCTTTAAAACGCAAATAAAATGAGTATCGTATAAAATTCCAATTTCTTCATATAGTGGGCAGCCACCTTCAAGAGAGATACTTATTCGTTAAAGACAATCAAGTAATAAAAGAAGATCTAAGACGAGTGCTCTATGACTCTATAATGAACCATTCCTAAGTCCATGCATCAGCTAAGCCAGTCAGTCATCGGAACTGTTTTGTTTCTGTTTTTTTCCAGTGATTTGAGTTTTAATCGAATATTCGTGGTTGAAGAAATGTCTTTTATAAACTTACCATCATTAAAGACATTGTAAGTAAATTGAAGCACGTACTGTACGTGATATCAACAAGCTGGTAGCTGTAGAGCACAAGAAAAGTAAACTACTGCTTCCAGAGTGTTTATGTCATAGTCACAAGAACCAATTTAAGATTTTATGATTCGCTTCTTTTAAGCTGGAGCGTCTTCAGTTTTTCCAAAACAGTCAAGGCGCGTTGTATCTCATACTTAAAAAAAAATTAACTACATCAGTAGTTAGCAAAATGTTAATCGATGTACCTACTCAGCAGCGTCGCACTCATTGAATCTCTGAGTCAGGATATTCTAATCACATTTTAAGCCACGGCTTTTTCTGAAGAGAGTTATTCGCATTTTACTTTCAGACGACTTAATAGGAATTTCATTAAAGAAGTATTGAAAAATATGTTTAGTGGTTTGGTGCATCTGGAAACTATGTAAGTATAAAACAATGTGACTGAATACTGGATGAGGGACCTTCTAACAAAATATATTTTCTCAATACAGGGATCTTGGAGAAAATTTGATTTCCAATGTCTCGTCGGATGCGTTTTCTGGTTTTCCAGGTCTTCGTGCTCTGTAAGTATTTCATAAACTCATTATTGCTTGTGTTGTGCAGGTTGAAGATGATCAGTTCTATCTAATGTTTATTGTTTAGGAGCCTTCGTAGCAACCAGATAAAGAGTTTGCACGGATTGACCTTTCAAAATACCACGAATTTGACATATCTGTAAGTGCTGTTGAGTTTTTAAAGTGTTGGAAATAAGCTGACTAATAAATGGAGGAATGATTGAATGAATGAAAGGAAATAAAAAAAGAACGGGAAGGTTAGAAGGAACGAAGGAATATAAAAAAAAGGAAAGAAGTAAGGACATATAGAACAAAGGAAGGAAGGAAGGGAGGATAATGTAAATTTATTGATTTAGTATTTTTCTTATTAATAATACCTCTTTTTAACTATTACTTCCGATATGCTTTTTTTAGATACCTTCAAGACAATCAGCTGAAAAGAATTCCTGCTGGGATGTTCCGCACACAAAAGAACCTTGAGATCTTGTAAGTAACTGATCTTTCGGCAAATCATAATTAATATTGCTAATAGTTGCAATTAGATAACACTCACCTTCGGCAGGTTTGGTCAGAAAGCAATCGATATATTTGGGTTCGAACATTAATATCGAAATACAGCCAGTTTTTCGAAGTCGACCCATTCAACAATTTGTAAGATTTAACGAAAAGAAACCGGATATCACTAATAAGCAATGCTAGGTTTATTACTATGAATGTGATCAATGCGATGCTGATTATGTCGGCTTTCATTACATGCTGACACTTGCACTAACGCATTAGAGAACATAAAAATTCAGCTACTGGTAAGCGGAGAAACATAATGGCATTAGCTTGAAAACTTTAGATCAGAATTTTCTCATAATTAGAGAATGCATATATCGAAACTGATTTGACTCTCTGTTTTTAAATGGAGGGGGGGGGGGGGGGGTTATGAAATGCTATTTATTTGCAACGAAACCCAAGCCTTGATACTACAAAAAGTCTCCATTCGCGCAAAACTTTTCACTTAGTTGTTCTCCCTAAACCGTTTAGGGCGGTTTTTTGGCGCTTTGTGTTTTCTATTTTACTTATAAATAAGAAAAATAGATCATCATTTTTGTTATTCTTTTTTCAGACTTCTTCATCAAAACAGAATTGAACGAATTGTCAAATCATCTTTTGAAGGCCTTGGAAATCTGCGAAAATTGTAAGCCATCAACTAGTAAGACTCTACCGAACTGAAAAATAGATGAGTTTGTTTGTGGGTGAATAAACAAACGAACTATCTGACCGACCGACCGGCCAACCGACCAATTAATTAACCAGTCAACTAGTTACAAACCAACCAACCAACCAACCAACCAACCAACCAACCAACCAACCGACCAACTAACCAACCAACCAATCAACTAACTAACCAAACGACCAACCGCAAAACAACTAGCCAACCAACCAACTAACAACCGACCAACCGATTAACCAATTAACCAATAAACCAAACAACCAACCAACCAATAAATCATCCAACCAACCAACCGACCGACTGACCAACCGAACTTCAAAACTTCGAATTTCAAAAAACAATAAAAAGAAAGTATTATGAGCGGGCCCACAGTTCATTTCGAGCAGAGCGTTTAAAGATATTAATGTCTGTACTGTTCTTTTTTTCTTCGCTTAACTTGTTCCATGAAATTATAACAGGATCGAAAAAGGACCTCTGAGCTGTTGATGTTCGTTTAAGTGTAATATTATATTGTCATTTTTCCATCAACAAGCCAACTATCCAATAAACCAACCAACTAGATCAGTGCATAGCAACCAACCAATAAATTTAAACAACCAACCACCTATCTAATCAACCGGCAAACAAATCCTCGCCAAAAAGACGTACGAATGTATAGACTTCTTTTTTATTATTTATAGGTCATTAAGGCACAATTCCATCAACGAACAAACCACTCCAGAAGATGTATTCAAGAACCTGCACAAACTAGAATATCTGTAAGTGTAAATTGGTAATAGTGTTCTTAACAACACCGTTTTAGATAAACTATTATGCTTCTCCAAAATTTAAATTGTCTTCTTACATGATGCCGTTATAGGTCAACAGACAGTTTCATCATGTGTTGCTATGCAGCCACGTCTATCCCAAACCTTAACTGCGAATCCCCTAGCAACGAGTTTTCCAGTTGTGACGACATGCTCAAAAACGTTTTAGTAAAAGTCTGCATTTGGGCGGAAGGTGTTTTCGCTACCTTTGGCAATCTGACAGTCATTTCATGGTGGATATTCTTTTCAGCGAAACGAAGAAAAATAAAAAGAAAGATAAACAGTGTCCAGTCCTTGTTATTTTGCCATCTCGCCTTTGCTGATCTTCTCATGGGAGTATATCTTCTGCTCATTGGAACTTACAATGAAATATGGAAGGGAGAATACTTTCTGCACGACGTGGAGTGGAGAGCGGGTGACAAGTGTAGAATAGCAGGCGCCATTGCCACTTTGTCCAGCGAAGTTTCTGTAATGATTCTTGTTGCCATAACAGCGGATAGAATGAACACGATTCTTTTCCCCGTCTCAGGCAGACGCACCAATCTGAAAGTCGCTCATGTTCTCAGTCTGTTTATTTGGGTCATTGGAATCATCATGTCTTTTACTCCCCTTCTTATTCCAAGTTATTTTAATGACAAGGTATCGGGCTTCAGTTTTTACGGCCGTTCAACTGTTTGCCTGCCGCTGCAGTTGTCCACCGATCGCCCTGCCGGCTGGGAGTATTCGGTGGCTGTTTTCATTGCCGTCAATGGCGCAGCCTTCTTCTTCATTCTTGTTGGTTATATCGCAATATTCACAAAAGTTCGAGAATCTGCTCAAAATGTGCGTTCATCATCAAGCTCAGACTCTGCATTAACAAAGAGGATTATCTTTGTGATTCTGACCGATTTCTTTTGCTGGATGCCTGTCATGGTTCTTGGCGTGCTCTCTCTCGTCCATGACTTCAACGAACCTTCTGTTTATGTCTGGGTAGCAGTATTCGTACTTCCCGTCAACTCAGCCATCAACCCAATACTGTATACCTTCTCTTCATCTCAAACGATCAACAGCATGAAATCCATCAGAAAAAGATTGATGAAAAATACAGGTAATGATGTTCTAGGTCCATTGGGCATGGCAGTGGCGGAGTGGAGGAAGAGCCTGGGCTCTGATGAAATATTGAATCAAAGGGAGAAACCCAGCAAACTGCACTTACATGTAATATAGAGTCCAGGGATCCAACCCTAGACCCGAAATATGGGAAATGGGGGGATAGAGTGTACTTCACTGCTTTTGTATCCCAAATCCTGTAGGAAGTAGTGTGTAGGAAATGACGATAAAGGTCTTTTTTTGCAAAACTGGTAGCCAGGAAAGGAGAGGGCGAAGAGTATATTAACGACCTTTATATTAATGATTAAAATATATATATATTTTTTATTAAAATGCGCTAAAATTGGCTGCCTGAATAGCTAGTTTTTATTAGGGTATTTAAGGTAGATGTCACTTTCAAGAGAAAGCAAATACCCAAGGGAATGGAATGTTGTCTTAAAATGGAAAACAAACAAAAAAACTCCCATGCTGAATCTTAACCAAACATTCTTTTAACACTTTCCAAGAGAACAATCGCTTGGAGGACGATTTGCCCAGGAGGAGAAGACGCATGCACAGACAAAGTAGTCCAGAAGAAATTACATTAACTGTTCTGAAAACAAACCAAGAAACCGCTGAGGTGAGTACAAAACAAGTATCTTAACGATATATAACATTGATAGTGTGATAAGACTTTATATGGTCGGTTTTAGTATTGTTAGAGGTTTAGTAGGGTTTCTATTCTGGTCATCCCGTAATTCAATACATTCTCACGGAAGCAGAATTCAAATTATGGGATCCAGTATATCGGCATCTCCCAGAATCCGGAGTGAATCCACTCATACTTGAAGATTCCAATACCTGTTTGTTTTTCTTTAACCCAAGCACTCCTCATTGTCAGCCAGCGAGTATTCACATAGTAGTCCTTTTCCACCCGTTTTGTAGTCCATAAGTTTTTATTCAATGCGTATTTTTTAAAATCTTCATGTTTCTTGTACTGCAGGATGAAGCTAAGATAAATGAATCAGACAACATACCTGAAAACAAAATGATGCTAACCGAGCCTCAGTTAGTGTTGGAGGCTGGCGATGATAAAGGAAAAAAGACGGTAACAGGGGTGGTGGTCATAAAAAAAGACACACCGATAGGCTAAACCATTCCTTGTGCACTGGAAAAACGCACTGCACCTTTCCGGGGGAAAAACGATCCCGTTGGAAACAAATCAATAATGATTCGGGTGATACGCCTTGTAGAAGACTTAATGTTCTATTGTGTTATTTCCTGCCATTGGCAAATTGTTTAAATAAGTACAGCAGATTTTGACGTGTGTTTCACATTTTTTCGGTCTTTTTTCTCTGAACATTCGCAGAGCGTTTTCCCCTTGGAAGACTTAAATATTAGCTGTTTTGAGCTGAGGAAGAGACTGGAAACGAGTGTAGAAATATTAATCTAATTGAAAAACTAGCCCCATTACATGAAAGACCACACTATTTTTTTTAAGATTACCAAGTTTTAGAATGTTTGGGCAAATGGGGACAGATTAACAGGCTTTAAACAAATCGTAAAAATATGGGAGAATGTACGTATGGTTTTGGGGGACACTGTCCTCAAACCCGATACATTCTTTTTATTATTGCGACTCTTAAGAGCGACTTCTGTAAAAATCGACGAAAATCGAATTATCGTCGCACAAGTCAAAAAATCAATTTCGCTCATATTTTGTATCTCGTTAGCCCTGTGAAATAAATAGCAGTTGCTATCGATGCATGCAAATGAGACAAAAAACATTGTATCGAACCGATAGCCTCACTAGTATGATTTTTAAAACAAAAGAATATCTCATTGAGGGCTCAACTATAAAAACAGCTTTGAGTCGAATACAAGTCACGGCTGTGGAGTTAACGCAACATGTTCTTTTCATTTGAAGTATCGCCCAAATAGGGATCGAAAATAAGATGAACGGATTGGAAAACATTACTTGTCCAGGGATTTTTTCGATGCAGTATTTTTATAGTGAACCTATGTTTATTTTCGTCGCGCAGTTACTTGCTCTCGATAAATTTTCTCCAAACTCTGCAGATAAATGTGTATCAATATATTTACCAAGAACCTCAAGTTTAAAAAAAAGGAGGACAAAGTAATGAATCAAAAATACCCCGTTAAAAGCCTAAATGTTTGAGGTACTGCATGTGATAAATTCAGATGTATTCGTGTGTTTTTGATGCGATACAAACGATTTAAAAATATAACGAAGTCCAATTTTAAAAGTTTGAGTCAACATTTGCCACTCGTTAAGTTTTTATCTGAACATGCTCAAACTCGGTAATCGTACTGATAGCGGTGTGATATTTTTAGTGATGAGGATAAATTCTTGATTAGATTAATATTTGCACTAGGCCCTAGTCCCTTCATCAACCTCGCAATGGCTAATATAAAATCTTAAACTAAGAATTATTTAGCTATTGTTAGTTAAAATTTAGTTATTGATAGTTAAAAAGTTAGTTTTTTTTTTCATTTTTCTGTCTTTAAAAAATACGCGAAAGTGTCCTTCCTATCATAATCATTATAATTGTAGTTTTTAATATTTATAACATAGATACTATATAACGCGCGCTCTGATTGGATAATATTCTATGAAAAAGAAATGGATGGTTCATAGAGATGGTTCATGCTGACGTCAGCATTGCTGAAAAAAAAATTTCCAGCAAAAAGTTTTCCCATTTTTTTCTTGATATTAGTCTTAAAATTCTCATTAAGGAATGGCTAGTAATAGCCCAACATTTGAGTTTGGGTTTCTCAACTTTGAAGCGGATTCAGAGAACGTGAATGTATCAGAACTTGAGAAAGATAAACAAAACAAAACTGGATCAAATACGAATCGCTTCGCTAATCTAACTGAGCGAGATTTAGACAAAATTATTGAAGACAAAGCATCAAAAAAGACAAAGTTAAACACTAACTGGTGTGTTTCTACATTTAAGGGTAAGTTTCAGATTTTAAACAGTTTTTTTTCTAGTTAAAATTGATAAAGTAAACTTACGAAATATTGAAACCTGACGATAAACAATGAACGAAAACAAAAGTACTTACACAATAAATTGATTTAAAAGTTTAATATTACCTCTTGTCTTGTAATTTACAGCATGGTGTAAAGAGAAAAATATACAAACACAGTTGGAAAACATGACGATTGGTCAACTTGACGCAAATCTGAGAAGATTTTACGCAGAGGCTAGGAAAAAGGATGGCGAGACGTACGGCAAGAAGACCCTACTAGGTTTCCGCCACGGCATCGAAAGATACCTTAATCAGCCACAGTTCTCAAGAAATCTTAAGATGTCGACAGACCCCAGTTTTTCAAGATCAAACTCGATGCTGGACGCACAGCTAGTTCAACTCAAGCGGGTCGGCAAAGAAAACAGTCAACACAAGCCAACGATTGAAGATGAAGACCTGGAGAAGTTAAAAACATCAGAATCACTCTCCCTAAATGGCCCTCTGTCTCTTCTGCGAAATGTCTGGTTTAATATCATTCTCTTTTTCTGCAGACGAGGCCGTGAAGGGCAGCGAGAACTGCAGAAATCCAGTTTTAAACTTGAGATCGATGCGAGTGGGAGAAATTACGTAACGATGGCTCACGATGAAGTGTCTAAAAACCACCCAGGTGGCCTGAAAGATACCAGCAGCTCGGAAAAATATGCAAGGATGTATGAGACGGAAAGTCCCAAAGACGGTTATAAAGCTGTAAAGCTCTATATTTCCAAGCTCAACCCCAAATGTTCAGCATTCTTCCAGTATCCCAGCCGAAACTGGGCGCCTTCCCATGACGTTTGGTACGACAACAAGCCGCTCGGCATCAATAAACTTGACAATATGATGAAGGAAATTAGTCAAGCAGCCCAACTTTCAAGAGTTTATACTAACCACTCCGTCCGTGCCACAGCAATTACCCTCTGGTCAAATGCTGGAGTTCCTAACCGCCATATAATGGCAATTTCTGGCCATAGAAATGAGCAGAGCTTGGCTCACTACAACACTCGTCCTTCGACCGCTCAACTTCTGCACTGCAGCGAAGTCCTTTCCAGCCATATTCAAGGGTCCACGGCGTTAGTTCCCGTTCAGCAATCAACCAACACAGCTTCTAGGTCCACCACCATATCAGTAAACCATGAGTTGAGGCCGATGATGAGCAGTTTTGAATCCATTTTCAGCAATTGCACCATTCAAAATGTGCAAGTCGTCGTCTCTTCAGCTTCGGCGAATCCTTCAAAATAACTTTTGATCTTAGCAAATACTTTTGATCTTTTGAATGGATAAACTTCAAACAAACTTTATCGTTGACATTGAAGTCAAATATTTTTAGAATGGACATCTTTTGTGTTGTATTTAGACACAATTTAGTGACTCACACTTGTACTTAGCTTCAATAAAAATACTGACTTTGAACTAAATCAAGTTGTTCTATTTTTAGTCTGCATTCGCACGCTTAGGAGAATTTGTCGCTTGATCAGAACAGAAAATATGACTTTTCGGAGCGAAAAATATCTCGCTATGTTATAAAAGCAATGGAAAATGTCTAGCTTGTGCGTCCATCCAATTCGGGATGCACGCGGATAGTTGGGAGAGCACTCAGCTAGCTAGAGATGCTCTCGACTGCGTCTCGAGCATCTCTTACGCTACCTTCGTGCTCTCCCAACTATCCGCGTGCATCCCGAATTGGATGGACGCACGCTAGACATTGTCCATTCCTTAAATATTGATTATTAACCAATACTACTATTGCTTGCATTCTCCATCTCTTAAGGAGAGGGAAAGTGGCGTTCCTGCAAGTTTAGATGAAGACTTAGAGTATAAAAGTCTATGTTTGTGACGTGTGTGGTCGCTCTAATTCGGCCAAAGGTTTTCAAATTTATTTATGAGGTTTTTAAATAGTTCAAAAAACTCGCAGATCTTGTTTTATCAGGTCTAAAACCAAATGGCTACACCTCGTGCTTTTATACCGTTATTTGTAGACACTACGTGAGAGTGTTGTTTTAACACATAATCATTATACTTGTAGTTCTTAATAAATAATGATAATTAACTAATACTACCTTTGCTTGTATTTTCTGTTGCTATCATAATCATTATATCTGTAGATATTATTATATATCAATTAATAGATAATTGCTGAGCCACACACCATTTGTGGGTATATTGCAGGCAGCTGAAGGCGAAGCCCAAATATACTCAAAATTCTGTGTGCCGAAGTAATTATTTATTATCAATGCCTTGGCCCAATGTTTTCCTTGATGTACAATAATTTACAGTTTCTTATTGAAATTGAGCATGCGTAAATATTTATAGGAATGAACTTTGTTTGAATTGCCCATATTGACTGCAGATCCGGTTTTGAATAACAAAGCAAGTAAAAAAGTTATTTAATTTCGTTATGGCTGCTTAGATTTTGAACAGGCTCTTGAAAGCTGTGGAACTCCTAACTTGGTGATTCAATTTGTTTACCATCTTCTCAATCAAGCAAGTATGCCGCATTAATATTAATATTGCCGTCTACTGATAGCAATATTATCAATAATGCGGTCTGCTGAAGGAGTTCACTGCAGTTTCTTATTGAAATTGAGCATGCGTAAATATTTATAGGAATGAACTTTTTGAATTGCCCATATTGACTGCAGATCCGGTTTTGAATAACAAAGCAAGTAAAAAAGTTATTTAATTTCGTTATGGCTGCTTAGATTTTGAACAGGCTCTTGAAAGCTGTGGAACTCCTAACTTGGTGATTCAATTTGTTTACCATCTTCTCAATCAAGCAAGTATGCCGCATTAATATTAATATTGCCGTCTACTGATAGCAATATTATCAATAATGCGGTCTGCTGAAGGAGTTCACTGCAGTTTCTTATTGAAATTGAGCATGCGTAAATATTTATAGGAATGAACTTTGTTTGAATTGCCCATATTGACTGCAGATCCGGTTTTGAATAACAAAGCAAGTAAAAAAGTTATTTAATTTCGTTATGGCTGCTTAGATTTTGAACAGGCTCTTGAAAGCTGTGGAACTCCTAACTTGGTGATTCAATTTGTTTACCATCTTCTCAATCAAGCAAGTATGCCGCATTAATATTAATATTGCCGTCTACTGATAGCAATATTATCAATAATGCGGTCTGCTGAAGGAGTTCACTGCATTATTAATAATAATGTAGCGTGTCCTGTGATTTTTCTCTCAGCATTCGTTCATATAGTGCAGAGAGCAAACAATAGGTTGGGGATTGGAATAGTAATTATTATATAACTAATACTTCCTTTACTTGCATATGGTGTTTCTATCATGATCATTATAACTGTAGTATTTATTAGATATTAATAGTTTATAAATTGATACAAGTGCCTTTGATTGTCAAAGGTCCAATCCTAATCAAATAAATATTAAATTTAAAATTGTAATTTATAAAATCTACATTATATAGTACCAAAAAAGGATATATATATATATATATATATATATATATATAGGGTCATAATAAACAACTATAAAAGTGCTAACGTTAATACTGTAAAACTCATTAAAATATGTATTCAAATTGCTAAAAAATATTTTTTAAGGTAATGTAAAGTTAAATAAAGTTGTTTAAACCCACCTGATGTTTGCGTTTATTATTTTCTTGTATTTGATATAAGAAAGAGGATTATTAATGAAATCCAGCAGTTTTGGTGAGGTAACTTTTTATATAAAAAGAATGGGGAAAAACGTCCGCATTTTTGTAAACACTGGCCTATTGTTTTTTGTTTGTTGTTTTTATGACGGGAGGAGAAGAGAAAAGAGGAGAAGAGAAAAGAGGAGAATAGAAAAAAAGGAAGCGAAGGGAATAGACATGTCAATAGTGTTCTTAAAACGAATCAAATAAAACTGTATTCATTTAATTTCTACTAAACAAGAGTTCTTTGATAGTTTCATACCATGTCTTTCAAAATAATATCCATATGAGGATTTTGTAAACAATCTTGAGCATTGAGAAATATTGACAAAACCTGTGAGTACATATACATTTTTGTATTTATTCATAAGCTTTGCTTTTTCAACCGAAACAAGATTAAAAAACAAAAATAGCAACCCTAAATGTATTACGTAAAGCCTTTCACTCAAAAATATATAAAAAGCTAAAGCTTTTCTAAAGACAGCATATTCTAGCCATTCTAAGTTCAAGTTGATAATTTACATTCATTGATAAAAGCCAACTCTTGAAACGTTCTGCCATCAAAAATATTCTTTTAGTACAGTGTTCAGTCATGTTTTTATTTTTGTTTTTTTCCACTGTAGATTCAAATAATTTAATTAGGATGTCCCGTTTGCAAACTAACATTTCAACAGCCGTCAATCAAGGAACTAAACTAGAACAAAATACATTTTTGAGGGAGATTTTGGACTGAATCAAATACTGACATCCTCTACTCTGACATATTTTATTCAGTCTAAAATTTCTCTCAAAAATGTAATTTTTCTAGTTTAGTTTCTTGATCATCAAGACATAGAACTTCGGGGTCGCACTTCAACAATAATGTTTGTATACAATTGTCTGGCTCTGTTTATCGTGTTAAACCCCTTTTTTAAATTGCGCTTTTTTCCCCGTCTCAAACCAAAAACTTATTAGCAGCTTCAGCTCCAGTCAACATACCATTCATCTCCTAGCAACATTAGCCCCTCTTACCGCAACCACTTGCACCTCATGGTTTAGCACGTGCATACCTTAGCACCTTCACAACGCCCATTTAATTTCATTTAATATGAACGTGCAGGGACGAGCTGGTTCTCAATATGTAAAACTAGAACAATACAATATATGAGCCTGAATGCAAAGTTAAAAACCGAGGTCGTAGCGGCACAGCGGTCTTCCCCAAGTTGATCTGCCACGCGGGGGAAGTAATGGGGAAGGGAGGGGGGGGGGGGGGGGTGGGGGTGCCAGTGCGATAGCATGAGTCATTGGCACCTCTGGCAGTTCTGGAAGTTTTTCCATTCTGACGAATGTATGAATTGTTTTTGGTCCCGCTCGCCCGTCCTAAGTAAGGGTTAGAGAATAAACGCGAGTGCTTTATGGGATTTAGAGTTCCGAACATTGATTGAAAGCCAATCGGGCTTCGCCCTTCATTGCAAGGAGCTTTAGTTCCCATAAAGCACGAGTGTTTATTCTTCAACCCATTTAGAATATAAATTCATACTCATGATACCATTGTTTGTATGTATTTGTTTACTACGTTTTTTTGTTCCCCTCCCATGGGAAAATGAATCTTTGAATAAAAGTAATATACGAAATATTTGTTTTTTTAGCTTTGAAGTAGCAGAAATACAATGAAACGTTCTATTCATTAACATGTATGTGATGGTCTGTCCCCCGAGACTTAATATCTTTAATCGAGAATTTACATAGTCAGGGTTAACTGTAACATGAAGAGACGTAAGCGGCCAAGGTTTCTGTCGAGAATTGTAAGTACAAGTTTTGAAGAAATAAAACACGCTTTTTGAGTTTTATCTCATAACATGTTAAATTGTCTCATAAGACATTTCTGACAAAATGTTAATATATTTTATTTTGAATTACAGTTTCACCATGACTAGATGTCAGAGCGAATGTAATATACTGTAGTATGTCCATGACAGTCAAAAATTCTACTCCTATGCCATGTGCATACGCCGGTAAGAAACCAAAACTTATCTAATTTAGTAATATGTCAAAGAACGCAAATAAGTTGCCGTTTGAAAGCTGAATATTGGCAAGACGTGGTCCATAATATATCCAAAGAAATCACAGAAATGCCTCCAAAAGTTGATATTTCGGTTTTACGGGAAAATACACAAAGCAATTCGTTTCTTGTTTCTTACATTTAAGAACAGTATCGGTTCGTTTTTGTTGATTTACAAAGTTAGTACAAGTGCCAAAGAAATATATATTAAACTACTGCCTGCATGTTAAGAATTACTTTAGAAATAATATTATACTTATGTTATAATATATAGGTAATTCAATTAACGTTGTGGATGAAAAAAGCCTAAAGCTTTGAGAGCGGAATAATGAAACTTATCTCACCGTGGCGTTATTACAATCAGAAACTAACTGTATGCTTGCAAATTCTACGACTTGGTTTTAATGGTGACCGCTAGTTCTTTTATTCAACACCCATCCTTACTCCTCCTGACTCTAATGATATCAGAATCAAACAAATTCTCAAACATCCTAACAAACTTTAATTCCAGTTATGTTTTTAAAATACTACAATTTTATCTTTTTTTAGCTTTGTGTTACATTTGAAGCTCGATGCATCTGCTTTGACGGCGTCTGTCCACTGACCTGTGTAACAGAATATTTGTTTTCACAGGTAAGTCGTTACTAGAATAACAATTACCTTAAGTACGAATCATTTGGGAAAGGCATTAAAGCTTTTACGTTTTGACGTATTTCCCGGTCCAACTGCCTACAAAAACCACTAAAATATAGGGAAAAAATAATGTTTTTAAAGATTTAACTTCCATCTGAAAAACGTTCGATTTCTTAATCAAAGGTGCCCTCATATGGCGAACTCGTGGATACCTAGATTTGACGCCGAGGCGCAGAGCTTGCACTGTACAGAGATTGAGTTCAATATGTCTTTCCTATGTCTGTTGACGTGACACAAAGAAGATCGAGACATTTAAATTCTAGCACGATACCGAGGCTCTTCGAAATAAAATGTTAAAAATGCATTAAACCTCAAAAGGATCAGTAGATCACACCTATATCTGTCTTTGCCACACCTTGCGCGTAACTCGAAGATACTAAAGTAAGGTTGTTTGTGAGTTCGAGTTTTCCATACATCGCGTAACTCGAACACGGTAAGAAGTTTTAATGAATTCGAGTTACGCTCTTCTGCGAGTTCTAAGTTTAAAAGAGCAATAATTTCAAGTTTTTGACTCTCATTTATATTTTCTGTTTATTACCAATGTTTACAGGACACCTATTGTGATTAATAATTTTTTTTTCGTACAGTCTGTCGATTGTTGAATAAATTATTGGTTCATATTTCATTATGTAAATCTCTTGGGAGGATTAATTGTTCTCCCACTCCGTGTTTTTACAATTCTCTCATTGGCTCGTATAATGATCTACAAAATCCCAGGGATGTATAGGTATGAGCAACGACTCGAGGCGTCTAATTAGTGCCTGTCAGAGCACAAGTCTAGCTCAGATATTCACTTTTTCAATGCGAATAGAGTACCAGTAATCAAGGTGATTGTAAAACACAATAATTTTTATCCTTATCTTGTAAATGAATTGACAGAGTTCTGAGTAGTAGAGCAACGAGTGAGAACCGAGATTTACCGATGTCAACACACTTGTACCCCGCCAAAAAGGGAAAGACACTTTTCTAACAAGGTATTTATTAGGTATTATATCATTTTCTAAGCAAAATAAGCTAAGCCTGCAAGACTGGAAAAACCATTTACCATATATCTACAAACTCATGATTAATTCATGAGGAAAACAAAATCATGGACCGTGAAGGTGTCTATATCACTGATAAAGGTTCGTCCTGATTTGCATAAACTTTAAACTTTGATTTTCTCCAGTGGCTTGATTTACTTTTTATCTTGAAACTTTTCGTCCCACACAAATTAACCCACTAGCCTAGACGTTTGTTAAGTAGTTTATAAAACGAGCATGTCGTGTTAAACATTACTTATTACATACCTAAGAGTATGTTTTCTTTGTTAGTCATCGGGTTGTATATCTGATACAAACCCGATGAATACTAGATTAATTACGCTTTCATATAAGTATGATCACGTCACCCCTATTTTGATGGAATTACACTGGTTGCCAGTTGATCATCGTATCACTTTTAAGGTTCTACTTATAACATATCAAGTATGGCACCAGATTATCTCGTAGCTTTACTGGAACCCTATGTTCCTCTTCGCAACTTGCTATCTTCCTCCAAGTTCTATTTGGCTGAGCCTTTTTATAATCTTAAAACGTATGGTTTGCGCGCTTTTTCAGTCTGTGCCTGAAGACTTTGAAATGATATTCCTTACCTATTCAAACAGGGTCATTTTATAGATTAATCACTTTTCTTTATTAAATGTGTTATGCCTGTCCTTATTTTATAGTCACTTTTTATAATCGTTTCAGTTTAGACTTTACTTTGCTGAATATTTGATTTTTTTTTAATTATATAATTGTGAAGCGTATTTGGACTTTTGGAATTTGTTTATTTATTATTATTATTATTATTATTATTATTATTATTATTATTATTATTATTATACATTATATACTATACACTATAATACATTATTAGGTCTTTATCTAGATAAAACCCTACTAGTAGCAGGTCTTTAGCTAGATATAAACCTGCAATTTGTAATGAGGAATTTATTTCCCATTACAAACTCAATTAATCCGATGAGCCGAGTTCCAGGAGCTCGCCTTTATGGCGTTGCTTACAGTCAACCCCACCGCATGGTTTGAAAAGATTGAGTTTGAAAGATTATGACATCATATATGAGCCTCCGTTTCTCCATGTGGGATGAGCAAAAACTTTGAAAGTGCCAATTCATAATATATGCATGCTTACTAAAACTAAAAACAAAAAAAAACAAAAAAAAAATGTTTCAACTTTCGCGAGCTGCTAAGGAAGATTTAGCGAGGGAAGATTCTTAATCTTACGATGAAGTTTCGTGACTGAAACTTATGTTATGATAAGGTTATGTTTTTGTAAGATATTTCGCTCGATAATAAAGTTAAGAATAAATCTGAAAAAAACTTTTTCAAAGACCTCTTTTTACATGTGAAGTTCAAGTAAATGTAAGCTCAAGCTTATAATATTTTTCGACAATTATCAGTAAAGTTTACTTTCCACCTAAAAAACTTCTAACTTAAGATTTGCTGAATAAAATCCTTTGTTCTATACACGTATTCATATGTTCTATAATCTATAATAATTTTTCTTCTAATTGAAAAGTTTTCTAATGCTTTTGAAGGCTTAAAATACTGGTTTTTCTTTTAGTTTTTCCTTCTGGGTTCTGGTAAAATCAGAATAATTTGTAACGCTGTAACCGGCGTTATGCCGCGTCACACAATTGTCACGTTTTTAGCACTATATATACTATTTATGGGAGCCCCGCTTTTATGCAGTGCCTAAATTTATATATTATGTTTTTCAAAATCGCACGAAGGCGATTTTTTTGCAATTATGACTTTTTAAATGCCAGTGCCTCGAAGCGAAGAGAACGGCAAAATATACACGGTTTTTAAAAGCAGAAAACGCATAGGCGTTATGTTGTTTGAGGCCAGTAATATTTTTTTCCCTGGCAGTCGGCGGTGTTTTGATTTTTTTAATGATCATTTTTTTTTTTTTTTTTTTTGAAAGCATAAATGTTAAAAGAAAACATAAGGACTTCTTAATTAGCAATCAGTAATTTTCTATTTATAAACAATGTGTAATCATTAATATTTTATTGATTTGAAAAGCTATCTTTTGACCTATAAATGAATATTACGGTAACCAACTCGTGGCCGTTCACAGATTCTGTATAGATAATTATTTATTCATTTGTCTATGTAACTGTAAAGAAAAAACATATATTTAATTTAATGTAAATTACTAAAGAGTGTAAATAAGATTGGAATTAAATTTAATTGAATTTGATGTCGCTCACAGATTCTGTATAGATAATTATCTATTCATTTGTCTATGTAACCCAGCTGAGTTGATCTTCAGAACAAACTCAAGGCCAAACCAATCAGATTTGAGGATTCGACATCGTATTTTGATAAGCATTTCCCATTATTCTGCCAAGAGAAGTTATGAAATGCGAGTTTCTTCCGTCTTTAATTTAATCGTGAACGCTAATAACTGAATTCATGGCGGAACTATATGTCAATCAACAAAGAAAGTCTACATTGTATACTCGGAAAATGCTCGATAAATGCTAACCAAAAATAGTGACCCATAATTCCTTTTGGGGAAGGCGATCAACTCAGGTTCACTGTAAAGATAAAATATATGTCTAATTTAATGAAGATGATGATTTCTGAATGAATATGATAAGAAAGATACGATATACGTGACAAGGTTGTATGGGATATACAAGTACTCGCTTCCAGCTCGTGATTGTATATCCCATACAATATTGCCGCTCATATTGCTATTACTTAGCTTTTAACAAGTCAGATGGAGTAGTCTGAGACCTTCGATATAGAATATTTTTAAAGTCAATGGATATCTTGAGAACTTGAGTTAACTCAATTTCTTTCTTGGATAACTGTTCAAGAGGAAGATGATTATTAAAGAATGGAGATTCTTTTCCTGGGACATTTTTCAAATTAAAGATATTAATACTCACCAGCTAAGGAAAAGGAAAGCGAATAGATCTTTTGACCCTCATTTACAAAGACTCTTGGATGAGGGTCGAAAGCTCTGCTCGCTTTTTATTTGGTGAGTACGAATATCTTTGATTTGAATATGATTATTAAAGATTAGATTCGCAGAATCAGTGGGAGGAAGAATATTATTCCAATCCTAAGATTGGTCTTCTTCTATCAAAGCACATTGGTTAATATCTGAATAACATTTTTAAAGGTCTTAACCACTTTTAAAATTTTTTAACCACTTATAGTAGAGCGCTCTAGAGAATATGTTATCAATTAAAATTGCAGAATGATAGGTAATAATTTTTGTTGGTTACAAAAATATGAGAATGAAAGAGATGAGAACTTAGAGTATTAACAAAATCATCTGTAGTATAGGGGGCCTCAAATTTTAATAAATCAATATCAAAATCACCCATAACGTTGCAGAGTTTTGATTCCTAGTTAATTATGTCAGGGATTGCGTAAAAGTGATCAAAAAAAGAGTTTAAATTAATATTGGGATTTCTATATATGGCAGCACATATTATGTTTTTATCATGAGCATTATAAAGCCGGTATATCCAAAGATATTCCTGATCATTTTAAAAAGTATTTAGGTAATCTCTTATGTTATAACTGAGTGATTCCTTAATATAAAGGCCAACACCACCAGCAAGAGTTGAGAGAGTTGATTGGTTGAGAAACACAATTGCAACCAAATTTATAACCATAAAAAGAGACATTGGCTAATGATGGGTTAATAGTGTTGCGCCTAGCATCTGATAGAGCATGGATATCAATAACTTTCTCCATTTATTCATATTTCTATGAAGCCATTCCAGACATTTTTTCAGTAATTGTTAGTAACGTTCGTTGCATTTATTGTGTTTCAAATAGGGTTGTAATAACTTTGTGCATTTATTTCTATTTCTAAGAAGCCCTGCCAGATATTTTGTGTAATTATAAGGAACTTTCGTTGCATTTATTGTGTTTCAAATAGGTTGTAATACGTTTCTCCACTTTTTTTTATTTCTATGAAGCCATGCCAGACATTTTGTGTAATTATAAGGAAATTTCGTTGACTTTATTTTGTTTCAAAAAGGATAGTAATAACGTTTTGCATTTATTTATATTTATATGAAGCCATAAAAGACATTTTCGTGTAATTAAAAGGAACTTTCGTTGCATTTATTTTGTTTCAAATAGGGTTGTAATAACTTTGTGCATTTATTTATATTTCTAAGAAGCCCTGCCAGACATTTTCGTGTAATTAAAAGGGACTTTCGTTGTATTTATTGTGTTTCAAATAGGGTTGTAATAACTTTGTGCATTTATTTCTATTTCTATGAAGTCGTGACAGACATTTTTCGTGTAATTATAAGGAACTTTCGTTGCATTTATTTTGTTTCAAATAGGGTTGTAATAAGTTTCTCCATTTATTTCTATTTCTATGAAGTCATGAGAGACATTTTCGCGTAATTATAAGGAACTTTCGTTGCATTTATTGTGTTTCAAATAGGTTGTAATAAGTTTCTCCACTTTTTTTTATTTCTATGAAGCCATGCCAGACATTTTGTGTAATTATAAGGAAATTTCGTTGACTTTATTTTGTTTCAAAAAGGATAGTAATAACGTTTTGCATTTATTTATATTTATATGAAGCCCTGCCAGACATTTTCGTGTAATTAAAAGGAACTTTCGTTGTATTTATTGTGTTTCAAATAGGGTTGTAATAACTTTGTGCATTTATTTCTATTTCTATGAAGTCGTGACAGACATTTTTCGTGTAATTATAAGGAACTTTCGTTGCATTTATTTTGTTTCAAATAGGGTTGTAATAAGTTTCTCCATTTATTTCTATTTCTATGAAGTCATGAGAGACATTTTCGCGTAATTATAAGTAAGTTACGTTGAATTTATTGTGTTTCAAATAGGGTTGAAATAAGTTTCTCCATTTATTTCTATTTCTTATGAAGTCACGACAGACATTTTAGTGTAATTATAAGGAAATTTCGTTGCATTTATTGTTTCAAATAGGGTTGTAATAACTTTTTTTCAATGACGAAACAGTTATTTAAAAAAACCCGAAGCCCTAGTATGCAAAGCCCACCTGCTCAAATATATAGATATGCAACAGTGGCGTTTTGATCTACTGTGGTAAAGTTTCTCCACTAGCTACTATTACCTGTAATTTTACTTTCGTAGCGAAAAAGAAACGGTTCAATAGTCGAAGTACGTTCAGTAGAGCTACTAGGAGTCTTTTGAAGGGAAGCATCCGTGGTGCGTTTTCAAGAGGGACAGCAATTTTGTACTACGAGGTACGTTGTTTGTTTTTATTCATGAAAAGTAAAAGCTCTGTTACATTAGCAAATGGTTCATTTTAATTGATGTACTAGAAACAGCGCTTTGCAATAATGACCTTAAGTCGTTACTAAGGATTGTATTACAATTGTATTCACAATATCGAAGCACTCCTATCTCTTCGCGGAAAGGCCTCCACATATTTTTTCGTTAAAAATTCATACTAAAAAAAACACTCGGTAAAAAGTGAAACTCAACTTTGTGTACAAATTGTCCGAGTACAATACACTAGTTTTAGGAAGCATGCTAAACTTATTTTAATAAGTTATCCAACTCAGTAAAAAAAAAAAAAAAAAGCTAGCAACCTGATAGCGAAACGTTTTAACGGAAAATATTTAATATTTTCACAAGATGATTGTATATAGGGGACAAATATTTCTTTGGGATAATCAACTTTGAAGTGAGTTTATAGCAAGCTAGCTACTTTATAAGAAACTTTGAATTATTACTCGATAGCTGCAAACTGCCCATTGAAACTTGAATTTTCACTACCACTTGTCAAAAATACTGTATAAAGTTCCGATTGCTTAATCTACCGATTTCCACATGGACATGGGCGATAGTCAATAAGATTTTGCGGTTACTTAGTGATCGAGCATCATACTAAGGCTCTTTTAAAAGGCTTAATATACCTATATTTCAAAAAAAAAAGTTGTCGGAGACAAAGGAGAGAGGGGATTGACAATAGGTCATTCCAACACCGAAAAAGGAAATTTGAGTGTACAACTGAAAACGAGTAATCGTGGTGTTAGAAATGGTTTCTACGATCACAAGTAATACTGGATATCTCAACGCTAAACTCCGTGTTCGTGACGGGAATGATAATAATAAGAAAAAGTGATTGCAGCTATTGTTGCCTTTTGGAATGACCTACAATCTTGGACAAAACTGTTGAGGCACTTAGACATTTTTGAATGATTTCATAGCATACAAACGCAATTGTTGTTCCTCCCTCCCTCTTCCCCTAACTACACAATGTTGGTTGCGCTCAAAAATCCAGGCTGGCATCTTAGCAAACCTTCTGGAGCAACATTTAATCGACGGGGGAGTGGAGGATTACAAACAAGTTTTTTTTGGAGATACATGAGTTTGACGAATGCTATACAGCGCGAAAAGGCTACTGTCTCAACTAGTTTTTTCCAAGATGGTAGCTAACTCCTATCGCTTATAACCTATCGCCTTTTTGAAATATATATTTATAAATTTATCTTTCAGTCATCCTCATTAGTTTTCTTTATATAAGCACTTATTGACGAGACGTTAATTACGACCGTCGATCCAATTGGACCTTCCTGAAAATCTTCCTCACTAAATATAATAATAAAATAAAGTTGAAGGATTATGAATTATATATATTCGTGCATCATTTTTGATTTTGGTATCCATGCTCGTCACCCGTATAACAGCTATAATTTGGTCAAAGTCTATAAATTGTACATGTTGAATAGAATAAAAGGGCTTTCGAGAGCTTATTCCCTGATAAAAGAATAATATTGAATTCCTAGAACAAATGAGCGCATTATTATTCGAATACAATTTTGATTTAACCTAAAGTTTGATTGAGGGCTTCGCCTTGTGTCTCCCTCCTGTTTTTAAACAACCGTACCGAAAATTTTTGAGCGGCCGTTAAACTAACCTTCCGTATTTCGATTATTATGGAATTCACACAAAACACTCTGCTTAGATTGAACGTTATAAAAACGAAAAAGTTAAGCAAATTAAAGTTAAGATAGCGGCGACAAACCAGAATGACTCTATTATGTCTATTCATTTAAGCCTAAATTCTGATCGATTACGACGTTACCTACTGAAAGCAAACCTAATGCAATCGAAGCACCACGGAGAGTGCTAATTAATTATACCGGAATTATAAAACAACCTTTAATTGCATTTTAGGATAACTTTTATTTTTATTAATTCATTTGGTCATGTAAAATGTTTCAATTCAGATGAAACTGAAACTGAGCTACTGTTGTTCGTATAATGAAAAACCGATATCACAAAAAATATATTTATCTATCTGAATTATATAATAGATTTTCTCGAGCGCGCACTCTGATTGGCTGAAAACCTATCTTTTATCAGAGTTTAGAATGATAGATATGACGTCAAAACCATTTTTTCTATACAAAATAAACATAGAAATGACGTCACAGCAATTACATTTTTTCAAATTAAAGATGGGAAACTTCAAACTTTATTTCTTTATTTATTGAGCATTACTTCTTTCCTCAGTAAGTTAAACATGTCGTTATGAATAACGTTTGTTGGCAATTCGACTTGGTAAAGTTTTCTTTCCTTTGTGCTACGACTAGTATATCACACTGAATAAATGACCTTATTTTACTAAACTTAAAGCTTTTTTGCTTAACCTGTGATGTACTTACGTGTTAGAGAAGTCAAACGATAATTTTGAACATGTCTAGGCTGACAAGAATGACCAAAATATAAGCTTATACTTTACAAACTACTATCTTCATTTTCGGTTGAACAACTCTGCTCAGCTACGATAAAATTTGAGGCACATTTCGTTCTTCAATATAGTAGGAAGTTAAAATCAATAACATACTACCATACAAAGGATTCCCAAAAGTTCGTAGTTCAGCAAAAGCACGAGTTTTCCAAGTATAGTTTTTTTCCAAGATTCCTTGTTCTGGAAACCCGGCGTGGTTGCATGATTATATACAATAGACTGTGATTGGCTGCTTTGCCAATTCATTTTTACAAACATTCTGATTGGTCTGTGTGATCGCATCCGGTAGTGTTGCTGTCTGGGAATGTTTCCGGGGGTGCTGTGTCACCCTACTTTTTAGCAAGAAGAGAAAGAGTGTGCACTAGTTAGGTCCATACCTGACACAGGCTGATTTACTACACACCATCACCTCCATATTTACAAGAGGAATCGTTATGGGTGAAGTCATGGAAATATAAGACCCTTTTGGACTGCCTTTTCCTTATTTCGCCGTGCTCTACTTTTATTCTAATGACGGCTGTCACAAGAATAGCCAAATTACACTCGTTCGAATATATAAAATTCGAAAATATATTAAACTTGAGATATTGGCAACATTATTGAAAAAATTTTGGTTTAGTCTGGTTTTGACTTTTAAAAGACTCTCGTTATAATTTACTGCGATAAGTCAAGTTGCAATTCACTATGCAAAGTAAAGAAACATATTCTGTATTTCTACGAAAGAGATGTATTGGCTGGCTATAATACGTAAAACATGTTGGTTTAGCCTGGTTTTGGCTTCTATAAGACTCTCGTTATAATCTACCGCGATAACTCGAGCTGCAATTCACTATGCAAAGTATAAAGAAAAGTATTCTGTATTTCTACAAAAAGAGATGTATTGGCTAGAATAGGTAAAACATGTTGGTTTAGCCTGGTTTTGGCTTCTAAAAGACTCTCGTTATAATTTACCCTGATGACTTGACCTGCAATTCACTGTGCAGAATAAAAAGAATAATAGTGATGTGTAAAAAGAAGCAAAATACTAATGATCATCACTATATGACAGTTAAAGGGACATTCAAGTTTTTACAAAATCACGAACGCTCACAGCGACAGCTGCGAATTTCATAAAGCGTTTCTGTATTGAGACTGGCATTATGTACTGCACTTACTTTCAAAATCCTTTCGAATTGTTCATTACGTATAAAATATCGAAAGCTTTGCTCATCTAGATAGGAATATTTACTAATTATTCACCGAAGGCGAAGTGAATATCGGTGATTATAACCCAACGATGTATTTTCGCGCGCTGTCATTGGTTCAAATGGGTCACTTGCAGGACGGGTATTAGTCGATATCCCCCGTCCGAAGTGATATTCGTCCAGTAAAATAAAAATTCTTTGGAAAATCTCATAATTAGTGCTCGAGCTACGAATATCGTCTCATACTCACTAGTGCCTCGACCAACCACAGCGCGCGAAACTCTCATTCAAGTCTAACATTATACTAAAATATATGATATGACATGACATAACTTATATTATTATATGGATATGAGTGTTTTACTGTAAAATACGCCACTCGTAGATCTCATACGAAACTACATCCGGGGTACGGTGGACATATTTTCCATATCCTCACAAGTGAGGATATCGATGACGTCATTCCTTGGTTTTCCCCGCTCATTTCGGTGCGAGTTGTCAAAACACTAGTCAGACAAAATGGCGAGATTTGTAAAAGTCACAGACGAATACATCAAATCTTTCAGCGAACAACAGGAGAACGAAAATACAAAGAAAAAGACACCTTATGACCTGAGAATATTCAACGAATTTCTCCTAAGTGAACAGGAAAACCGAGAGATTCATACAATTCCTCCGAAAGAATTGCAAGATCTTGCAGTCAGGTTTGTCCGTGGCGTACGAAAGAAAAACGGTGAAGAGTACGAACCATCTTCTATAAGAGCTTTTTTACAAAGCGTAGACCGCCACCTTCGTAAAAATGGGTACTCTTATTCACTACTGAATGACAAAGAGTTCAATGAAGTCCAAGACATTCTCAAAAAAAAAAAAAAAACAGCTAAAATCCATTGGTAAAGGCAATAAGCCGAACAGTGCCGATCCTATCACAGACGAACTAATAGAGCAGTTTCATAGTGAAGGTATCCTTGGAAATAAAACTCCTAGAGCGCTGTTGAACACAGTTTGGATGAACAATTGTGTATACTTCGGAATGAGACCTGGAAAAGAACAGCGAGATCTCTGCTGGGGTGATTTACAGCTAAAAACTAACACAGAGGGAGTTCGCTACGTGGAGTTTGCCATCGAGCGCCAAACAAAAACTCGAACCGGCGAAAACCCGAGAAATGTGAGAGAGAAAAAGCCAAAGATGTATGAAAAATGTGATAATCCCGATAGATGTCCAGTATTAACTTACTTGGCTTACAAAGAACAAAGACCGTCCGAAATGATGAAAGACGATTCACCATTTTATCTAGCCGTAAACCTGACAGAACTTCCGAGGCCAGGAAAATCATAGACAGCGACGAAAGCCAGTAAGCCACTTTAAAAACAGTTTAAATCCCTTTAAAAACAGCAAAATTTAGAGAAACTTTTCAATATTTATATATATTTTGTTTTTTACATGTTTTACGATAAATTGTTTGCTATTATTGCTATTGTAATATTTTGACTATTTGCAAAATAAAGACACTTTGGAGAACATTTTCGTCTATTTTTTTATTTATTTTCCAGCTAAAACACTCATATCCATATAATAAAAAGAAAATTACACGTTGGCTTGAACATATGAAGTTTATCTTCTCGTGAAAAAAAGATTTCACTTGTTCGCTACGCTCACTCGTGAAATCTTTTTTTTCCACTCGAAGATAAACTTCATATGTTCGCGCCACCGTGTAATACCCTCTATACATTTAAATATATATATAGGATTTTATGCCTGATATGCTGGTCGTTTTCATACACTACCTTAGTATTCACAAGATAATTTTATTAAATAGATGCCTGTAAAGATGAGGATACTACACATGCTACCTATAACAGTCCTGTGGTTATCTATCTATCAGGTGGCTTCTTTGCGTAAGTAAAAACAATATTTGTTGATTTGTAACCTTGTTGCAGCCAAACTAAGAAAACTGTGAACACCTAAGATATGTGTAGCCAAGTGAAGTTTGCATACATTTTGTAATGCTTACATAGTATTATATATCGTTTAAGTATGTTAGCCAATTGCATTAGCTGATTTGACAACTGTCAATCAAACCAGACCGCATGGTCTCAGGAGTTAGCATCATTTTAATAGTCATTCGGAGTGCTCACCGCCTAGAGCAAATAACTACAATCTTGTGGTAAGATTATTTCATACCATATTTTATATTTACGTATTAGTCTATTAGCCATAAGCTAAGGCTACTTATATACATTGTTGTTGATTTTATATGAATGTTTAAGGTCAAGAGATAATTGTAGTTAAGGCCGCTTAGTTGTTTAAGAGTTCATGACCTACCGTTAAGCTTATACTAGTTTAATAGTACATTTCATACAATACTTTTATGAAAGACAATTTAATCCATTATATTTCCAATAAGCTTTGTTCATGTATGTTTATAAATTCGTCAAAGCGAGACATTTAGTACAATGTACGTAATAAGCTAGAGCTAAGTGCTTTTGTTGTTCACTTATTTTTACAATAGTCGCTACTCAAGCATGTAGTTTAATACTTTATAGTTAAGTACAAAAGTTAAGCATATTGTATTTATCTCTATTTCTAGCTATCACTGTGCCTTGTCGCCCTTAGTTTTGTAGAGAATTTTGTATAGTTTTATATTAAATAAAACGTTTGAGTGAACCCTGTTACATAATTTTGGCGTCGCGAGCAGGATACAAAACAAAATGTCTACAGAGGGCGACGATGGTACCAGTGGGACGGCAGAGCAAGGAGCGGGAGCCGAATCGATGGAAGACGTTATCGCTAGTTTAAGACTAGAAATCGAAAAATTGAAGAATAAAACAGGCAACACGTCCGCGTCCTCAAACAAGGACGCGAATTCTTCAAATTCCTCGGTAACTGCAGAGAGTCCCGGTGTTTTTTACGTATCCAGAGATCGGAAGATAAAGCCGTTCACGGGCACAAATCCTGAAGAAAGTACAGTGGAAGGCTTTATAGAAGAAGTGGAAGCTGCGATAAAAGTGAGGCAAATTCCCTTGGACGGACAGGCGACATTCATTACCTCCCTGATCGAAGGCCAAGCGAAAGAAGAGATCAAGTTACACAGCAAGACCGACAGAGATAACGCGACCAAGCTATTCGCTCTCCTACGTACAGCTTTTGGAGAGAGACGATCAGTATCACAACTCCTAAGGTCATTCTACGACAGAAGACAGAGAGATGGCGAAACTCTCCGTGGTTTCTCACATGGCTTGTCCGAATCGTTGGACAGAATAATCAGCAAAAGTCCGTCATCAATTGCCAACCGAGATTCTACACTGCGCGACCAATTCGCCGACAATGTAAAGGACAGCCATCTTAGGAAAGAGCTAAAGCGAATGGTAAGATCAACACCTGACTCAACATTCCTGGAAATTCGCGAGGAGGCGATTCGATGGTCCGAAGAAGAAGAGCGCCCAATGAACAACAACAGACGAGCCGCAGTGTCTACGCAGGAAGCCATGGCAACGTCGGAAGCACAGGAAGCCCACGACCCAAAACTTGCCATGATCTATAAAGAGCTGGAGAACCAAAGGAAATCCATGGAAAAACTGTCGGCAACCCTTACAGCTTTCGCTCTCAGAGACCAATACAGTCCATCCCAGCCACATCCACAGCAACATCCACAGCCACATCCACAGCGCCACCCACATCCACAGCCACAAAGCAGACGAAGGATCACTTGTTACAATTGCAATCGCGAAGGCCACATTGCCAGAGATTGCAGGAGTAGGAGGCCTAACGCAAGACCAGCTCCCCCCAGGCAAAGCACCCAAGTTTCAGACCAGCCAACCCAAGTCAGGGAAGCACACCAGCAGGAGCAAGCGTCAAACCGGCTCCCCCTGTCGCCTTGAGCCAGGTAGCAGGAGGGGACAACCTTGGCTCCAATATTTGTCAGAAAACCATTGGAAAGTGTCCAGTGAGTGTAGTGAAGATTGGTGGAACTCCAGTAAATAGCCTCCTTGACACTGGCTCAGAAGTAACCACCATCACAGAGGAGTTTTTCAATCTTCACTACAAGCCAAAAGGACAGACTCTCCTTTCCGCTAGTAGCTGGTTAACCTTAACTGCTGCTAATGGACTGGAGATTCCATACGCAGGATACATCGAATTGGATGTTGAAGTTGAAGGAGTAATCCTAGAGCAGAGAGGGATTCTTGTAGTCAAAGATCCAGCAAGCCTTTCAACCAGACAGCGGAAGAGAGAGATCCCAGGATTGGTTGGTATGAATGTTCTTGGCCCTTTGAGTAAAATGCTCAGATCCAAAGCTGTAAACAAAGAGTTAGGTGACTTAGATGCAGCATGGAACCAGGCCCTACGAACATCCTTCATCCAATCAAATACCTCAGTTAGAGGTACAGCACGTGTTGCGGGGAAGACGGCAGTACTCGTCCAAGCAAACTCTATCTCTACAGTGATGGTGACTGGTTGGAATGGTCAGAGCGACAGCAAAGACATGGTGCTTGTCGAGCCAACCCAGAATTCTAGTGATGCAAGAGTGAGTGTTATCAACACCCTGGTGAAACCTGCAGGTATGTTTGGAGTTCGGGTGACGAACTTGAGCGATGCTGATGTATGGCTTCAACCGCGGATGAAGATAGGCGTACTACATAGTATAGAGAGTATAGATTCTGATGTTGACTTTAAGAGAGTGTCCATAAACGAAGCGAGGGTAGAGGTCAAAGCCAACAAAGGTGCACAAGAGTTAGAGGACAAGGAAGTAATTAAAACATGTCCTTGTGACCTGTCAGGACTAGACCTTAACCATGCACAGAAGGAAGATTTGACAGAGCTTCTTAGGAAACATTCCCAAGTGTTCAGTGCAGACGACCTAGGCTATACGGAGACAGTAAGACACAAGATACGCACAACAGACGACATACCAGTGACCCAGCCCTACAGACGGATACCTCCATCACAGTACCAGGAAGTAAAGGACCATATTCAAAAATTGATAGACAGTTCAGTTATTCGCGAAAGTCACAGCCCCTATGCCTCACCAATAGTTCTAGTGCGTAAAAAGAATGGCTCGCTTAGACTTTGCGTTGATTACCGAAAGCTTAACTCCAAAACTGTCAAAGATTGTTTCCCTTTACCAAGGATCTGTGAGTCCTTAGATGCTCTAAATGGTGCGAAGTGGTTTACAACTCTTGATCTTGCTAGTGGCTTTAATCAAGTAGCCGTCGAAGAGGAAGATAAGCAGAAGACAGCATTTATTACTCCATTTGGATTATTTGAGTACAATCGGATGCCGTTTGGGCTCTGTAATGCTCCAGCAACGTTCCAACGGTTGATGCAAAGCTGCCTGAATGATCAAATCTTCCAGATTCTCTTAGTGTACATCGACGATATTATTGTTTTCTCTGAGACATTTGAAGAACACTTGTCAAGATTAGACAGAGTTTTGACAAGGCTTGCACATCATGGTCTTAAGATAAAGGCAGAGAAATGTACATTTCTAAGTAGGCGTGTTGCTTACCTTGGATACACAGTTTCAGACAAAGGAGTATCTACAGACCCAGACAAGATTGCAGCAGTTAAGGAATGGAAGGTACCATGCAGTGTGAAAGAACTTCGTTCATTTCTTGGATTTGCCAGCTACTATCGTCGCTTCATCAAAGACTTTGCTAAGATTGCTGGACCCCTACATGATCTACAGAACAAGTGCCTGCATGACATGAAAGTAAACAAACGCATTAGTCCGCCATTTGCAGAACGGTGGGCTGCTGGACATCAAGCCGCATTGGACAATCTCAGATGTCTGTTGACTTCTACACCTGTACTAGGATATGCCGATTTCAGTAAGCCATTTATAGTTGAGACAGATGCCAGCAACCATGGACTGGGGGCAGTACTTTCCCAGGAGAACCACGAGGGTAAGAAACATGTTATCGCATACGCAAGTAGGCGCCTGAGGCCACCCGAAAGAAACATGGAGAACTATAGCTCTATGAAGCTAGAACTTCTTGCTCTAAAATGGGCAGTGACTGAGAAATTTAGGAGCTATCTGATAGGAAATGAGTTTGTGGTCTATACAGATAACAATCCTCTTAAGTATTTAAATTCTGCTAAGTTAGGAGCTGTTGAACAACGGTGGGTTTCACAACTAGCCTCATTTAACTTCAAAGTCAACTACAGACCAGGTAAAGAAAACACCAATGCTGATGCGCTATCCCGCAAGGCAGCTGACAACAACACAGAGATGTCAACTGATCATGTAGCTCAAGTACTGAGTGCACATACCAACACCACAAGACTGCCTCAAGTCGTGGCAGAACAGCTACGCATCTCGGCTCAACCACAAACCTTACTTTCAGATCCTGACATTGTACAATCATCAACACAAACTCAAGTTTCACCAACAGTCAAGGAACGCGATGTTCATGACCTAAGACCAAATACCACCCTGTCATTCCCAGCTTACACCAACTCTGACCTTGCAACGTTACAGCAGAGTGATGCAGACATAAAAGTGTTTTACCAGTATTGGAACAAAGGCCGCAAACCAAACTCACAAGAGAGGAAAGAGCTATCTACCAATGCAAAAACACTATTGAAACAATGGGACAAGGTGGCCATGCACGATGGCTTATTGTACAGATTATCACATGACAGTAACCAGAAAGAAGTGAAACAACTAGTATTACCATCAAGCCTCAAAGGCAAAGTACTCACAAGTCTTCATGATGAAATGGGACATCAGGGACTTGAACGGACCATCCAGCTTGCAAGAAACCGTTGTTATTGGCCTGCTATGTACGCAGACACTGAGTCATGGATTAAAGCTTGTCACCGCTGTACACTATCCAAGATGCCTCAACCAAAAATACGGGTACCCATGGGAAAACTGATTGCCACCAAACCACTTGAAGTGCTTGCTATTGATTTTACTGTTTTAGAAAAATCGAGCGACGGCAAGGAGAATGTCCTGGTGATGACAGATATCTTCACTAAGTTCACTCATGCAGTACCGACAAAGGACCAAAAGGCCACTACAACAGTTAAAGTTTTGCTGAAAGAATGGTTTCAAAAGTATGGCACACCACAGAGGATACACTCAGATCAGGGACGGAATTTTGAAAGTCAACTTGTCCAAGAGTTATGCAAGACTTACAGCATAAAGAAAAGTAGGACCACGCCCTATCACCCTGAAGGTAATGGTCAATGTGAAAGGTTTAACCGTACCATGCATGATCTACTGCGAAGTCTACCTCCGGAAAAGAAGAAACGATGGACAGATTACTTACCTGAGCTGGTGTATGCATACAACTGTACACCACATTCGTCAACCGGTTACAGTCCCTTCTCTCTCTTGTTTGGAAGAGAGCCTCAACTGCCTATCGACATACTGTTGGATCAAGGGGATTCCACCACTCATGAGGACGACAGAAACCAGAATGTAGGCGATTGGCTCACAGCTCATCAAACCCGTCTGAGATATGCGTGGGAAAAAGCAGGGGAGCGCACCCATCATGCTGCCCAACAGAGGAAGGATCGTCACGATCAGAGACTATTTGCCCCAACGGTGAACACTGGCGACATGGTATACTTAAGGAAACGTGTACTGGGTCGCAACAAAATCCAGGACGCATGGGAACCAACTATGTTTATCATTGAGGAAGTCCCAAACGTCGATGGAGGGCCATATACAGTCAGGAGAGCAGATGGAGAAGCACAACCAAGAAAGGTTAACCGACGTGAAATACAGCCCTGCCCCATCAACAATCAGCCTGTTATACAGCACAGACCAAGTACCGCCAAAAGATCCCTCACAGAGAAGACACCTGTTGCAGACCCGGATGCAGATTTTTCTTCTTTTTCCACAGATACAGAGTTCACGCTGCTTCTCAGGCACCCCAGGCGACAGACCCCACCCCTTGTGCAAGTCAGCCCATGTTCCCACGTGGATCTACATTCAAGCTCAGATGAACCTGATGCAGATGTTCCACAGACACCTCCTGCAGTCCAACCTACAGTAAGGAGATCTACGAGGTCAACAACAGGAAAGCACCCCAACCCTTACAGACAACCAAGAACAGTAGCTAATTCGAGTGTTAATGAACTGAATGCTGAATTTAGAGACACTACATTTTACATTATTATTATTATTATTATTTCATTATTATTCTGGTTAATTAAGTGTATCTTTTCCTAAGCATTATACTTAGGCAATTATCTAGGTATCTAGCCTAGTCAGATTTTTATAGATTCATTGGTGTTCATCACCAATACTGCTGATTGTCGAGGACGACAATTCATAAGCAGGGGAAGCTGTAGCCAAGTGAAGTTTGCATACATTTTGTAATGCTTACATAGTATTATATATCGTTTCTTCTTTTCCGGAGGTAGACTTCGCAGTAGATCATGCATGGTACGGTTAAACCTTTCACATTGACCATTACCTTCAGGGTGATAGGGCGTGGTCCTACTTTTCTTTATGCTGTAAGTCTTGCATAACTCTTGGACAAGTTGACTTTCAAAATTAAGTATGTTAGCCAATTGCATTAGCTGATTTGACAACTGTCAATCAAACCAGACCGCATGGTCTCAGGAGTTAGCATCATTTTAATAGTCATTCGGAGTGCTCACCGCCTAGAGCAAGTAACTACAATCTTGTGGTAAGATTATTTCATATCATATTTTATATTTACGTATTAGTCTATTAGCCATAAGCTAAGGCTACTTATATACATTGTTGTTGATTTTATATGAATGTTTAAGGTCAAGAGATAATTGTAGTTAAGGCCGCTTAGTTGTTTAAGAGTTCATGACCTACCGTTAAGCTTATACTAGTTTAATAGTACATTTCATACAATACTTTTATGAAAGACAATTTAATCCATTATATTTCCAATAAGCTTTGTTCATGTATGTTTATAAATTCGTCAAAGCGAGACATTTAGTACAATGTACGTAATAAGCTAGAGCTAAGTGCTTTTGTTGTTCACTTATTTTTACAATAGTCGCTACTCAAGCATGTAGTTTAATACTTTATAGTTAAGTACAAAAGTTAAGCATATTGTATTTATCTCTATTTCTAGCTATCACTGTGCCTTGTCGCCCTTAGTTTTGTAGAGAATTTTGTATAGTTTTATATTAAATAAAACGTTTGAGTGAACCCTGTTACATATGTCTAGAATGTTTATTTAGACATTTGCTTGTCAAAAAGAGGTTTCCCACCACCATGAAAAGAGTTTGTATTGAATCCTTCTCTTATGTATCAGTCTGTCTCGAACAGAAATATCTAATTTCACGAAAACAAAACTAAAATATGAAGTTTTTTAAACTTTTAAACGGGAAAACAAATTTGCCTGACCGCGCTGTAATCAAACATAAACATTCCAGCATATTTTAGGTGTTCAAGGTTTTCTTAGTTTGACCGTAATTATTTGTTGTATAAACAATTAATAATGGTTACTGATGGTAGCAAACATCTTCAACTTCGTTCATTCGTTCAGTAAACATATGTTATAGAAAGATCAGAAGAGGATGGTCACTTAGGATATGATAATTTCAACCAATCGCCATAGCTCTTGATTTTCGGCAACTCGTTTAAAATTCCGTTGATAAGACCAACACTTTTTTTATCCAACAGCCTAAGTAATCCAATTCTAAGATTTTTATTTGTTAAAGTTCTCGTTCTTTAGAGGCGTCAGTGATATTTTTGAAAGATTATTTAAGAGCACATGTCAGCAAAAACCAAACAAATTTCAAGATTCGTGGCAAGTCTAAAAAAATATATTTCTCTCAAACTTTCAGAATTTATAGCCCATTAAGTCCCAATCATCGTGGTGTGTTTGAATTTCGAAATTATGTTTTTGTTTTCGAGAAATAAGGATTTCAGTTGGAACTCGGAATTATGCTAATTTCGATGGCCTCAAATTGACCAACTTCAGTAACCTCATGCAATAAAACTATCTAACCTTTGGTATTGATAACATCATATTCATTTTACTTACCATTTATAATTTATTTACTATCATTACTAAAGATTTCATTACGATGTGTAATTTATGACAAATTTTCTCATCAGGCATACTTTTTCTTACTGTAAAAGTAGCTTAAAACAAGTGGCAATTTTACTATGGCCGAAACATTAGAATCAATTGATATTTAAGGTATTAAAATAAGACAAGTTGTTCATCATCTGGGCCAAAAATTAATTGGGTTAATTAGTTTTTCATTTTCTACAAGCGGCCGAAGTTACCGAAATTCGCCGTTTCTTCTTGCTCGGCTTAGCTTTCATCAATGCCGAGTGACTGCAGAGGGACAGGGAGCCAGAAAGTATTTGTTTCGGTGCACGAAATTTCTGGCAATGACAACAATTTGTCTGCAACTCCGCCGCACATTTCAGCCTAGTTATACTTACAAAACTGCTTATACTTCCCAAATGAACTGATATATTGATAAAGTGCTAAAGACCCCACTAGATTCCCAAGAAGAAAAAGTATGGCTGATGAGAAAATTCGTCATAAATTCCACATGGTAGTGGAGTCTTTAGTAATGATGGTAAATAAAGTATAGATGATAAGTAAAATGAATATGCTATTATCAATACAAAAGGTTAGATAGTTTTATTGCATGAGGTCACTGAAGTTGGTCAATTAGAGGCCATACAAATTAGCATAATTACCTGTTCCGACTAAAATCCTTATTTCTCGAAAACAAAAACATATTTTCGAAATTTCGGGCAAGGAGTTACACTGGTCAGCCCCCTTGTCTCCTCGATAGTTTGGAAGAGATACAGCAATGAAAACCGACCATTTTATGCACGTTGCATAACAAAGTGCCATCGCATCTGGCATAACAGAGTACCACTCCAGTGCGTCCAAACAAGTTTTTCAAGTCGAGGCATTTAAAGACATAGATATAAATTCATTCCCGTTTGAGTATCCTGTGGTGAAAGTATTCTTATCATATGACCGTATTTCACTGTACGCGTGATTCTAAAAAAAACCTTTGGGGAAAATGTCGTCAGCAAAAAAAGTACGCTTTTCCGAAAAGTGTAATAACTTCCCGTTCGGACTCGCCGTTCGGACTCGCTGCCGTCAATCATGTAAAAACTACGCATTTTGATTCGCATTTATTAAAAACGCTTTGAAATCGATTTTTTATATGTGGTCATATGATAAAATGCTTATTGACTGAGTTAGGGTCGGTCCGAACGGGAAAATATTTGGCTCTCGGTCCTTGGCACGGAACTCGCTGCGCTCGTTCCGTACTTCAGGACCTCGAGCCAAATATTTTCCCGTTCGGACCTCCCACTCAGTCAATAAGTACATAATATTCGACCACTAACCTTTCACCCCAAAGATTGTCGTTTACGATAGAGTCAACTGTACTCGTCTCTTGGCGTTTCCATTGACTGATTGCTATGACAATTTTTAATGTATTTCACCTTTTTCTTTCTACAGGTAAACTGTACCCCATTGGTGTATCTAACAGGAGCATCATACCAGATGACAGATTCACGGCAAGCTCAACTTATTCTTACTTTTTCGATCCACACTATGCACGACTGCATGGAAGAGGGGGATGGAAACCAAAGACCACTACTGACCCTAATGACTATCTACAGATAGACTTGGGTGAAGTGTATGTTACCCATGCTCTAGCTACACAGGGTCACGCTATATTGAATGGATGGACTACAGAATTCAAGATGTCAACATCCATTGACAATAACAATTGGACTATGTGCCAAAGTGGTGGTAAAGTAAAGGTAAGTACATAGGTATCCCTCAGTTCTTTATCCATCTACTATGCGAAATACTAAAAATTTCCAAATTTGGATATGAAATAAGATCTGCGAAGCATTCTAGTAGTGGTGGTCAAATGAAGTCATCACGCCAACGTCCTATTCATAAAATATCTTGTAAGCTTTCAAGCCTGGTTTTCACTTGCAACGGAATCCGACTCGGAGTCGGAGTCGGAAGTAGGGAGCAACTACAGAATACCCCGCCAATCGTATTCAGTAGTCGGAACTCTTTGAAGAACGAGGAATACAACAAAAGAAATTATAGTTATTAATATGTGCATATGATTTGCGGGGCATTCTGTAGATATACGGTAAGTAGCTTATTCTCACTGAATAAATTAACACAGCAGTATAAATTAACCCTGAGGACATGGCTCATCGAACAAAGTCGTTTGGAGCGTCAATAGAAGAATTTTGCCCAGCCCTCCCTCCCCGAGGGCGGATTGTGGCGGTGGTGTCCATGTTCGTCCTCCTCACTGTTTACCTCATCACAGTCTCGGATCTCCGCCCCATAACTTAACTTCTGCGACGTGATAATGGTTTTCAGTGAGGATTTAGTATGATTTTAGGCGTGAACTGCTACTGACTCTAATTGCGACAAGCAACAGTGAAAAAAAAATTGGTTTTCTTGATGTTTTTGGTTCAGAGTTAGGTATTAGTGAGTGAGTCAACGTGATGGAGTATATTTCTCGGATAATAAATTGTCACCGAGAAAAATCGAAAAAGCGGTCAGTTCGATCACAAGCCCGAGACGGCGAGCAATGAAAGTCCTTTTGGAGTCTTGGCTAACACGTTGCTATGCACGTTTCCACCAAATTCAAAACGTCTTGTCCAACATTTTGTATTAAATTATTTGTTTTGTAAATATTTTTGACCATCTCCAATGCAATTTTAAAAGCTCATAGATTTATTTTCTATTTTTTGAGAGACCCGTCAAACTTGCAATAATTTCAGTCCTCAAAAACTTCGTTCCGGCACTCTAATGAAGGAATATCAAACGGCGAGCGTGTCTATATACTGTGATAGAAACACGCTGGGAGCTGTAGAGCAAGAGATAAGTCGTAGAGAAACACGAGGCGCAGCCGAGTGTTTCTTTGACCTCTCCATTGCTCTACAGCTCCCAGAGCATTTCTATCACAGTATATAGACACAAGCGGACGTTTTATATTGCTTTTATAAAATATGTTGAACTATTGTACGACAATAAGCTAATGAAATTGAAATTCTCCCAACTTAGTATCAAACAAGGCTTGTACGCATGACAAAAATTTCATTGACAGCAACCAAATTGCTTTGTACAGAAATGGAATTTAACGAGACAAAATCATTGAAAACTCTTTCAAAATCCCGGCGAGAAATGTTCTGAAATGTTAATGAAACTACTGCAAAGTCGAAGATGTACTGAAAATGAATTGAAGACGTGTTTTTATAAGACTAAATAGATGAGGTAAGGTTTGAACAGGAAATCTTTTAACTAGTGGTGTACGCTTTGGCTGATGTTCACAAGCTACAAGGACTGTAAGTTTATTTATTTTACAAGAATTAAAAAGCTTAGAGGAAAAACTGGGAAAAAGCTTTCTTTTCTGAGCTCTTGCTGTCTTTGTCTACTTCGTCGACAACAGCAAAGAGTGACATAAACTACACATTTATGATAGTAAGGCCTTGTGAATTGTTTGGAGACGAAATTTTTCAGGTTGGTAAATTCATAAGATTTTTGTGCTTTACATTTTCTTCTTTTCTCAGTCCTTGATGCTCCTGATCGCTGCATTTAACATCTGATTCGATAAACTAAAAGATGGATTTGAATTTATCTGAATACATCTGGTTTATGGGGGATTATTGAGATTTTTCAATTCAGTAGCGAACTTTTAGCAGCAAAGATCGACCCTACATTATGACTTCAGTACGGACAAAGTGTGTAACTCATTAAAAAATCAATTTTAGATCACGTGGTTTAAAATGCATGCGTAGGACGGCGACGGCTTTCGTATCTTAGCAACACAAGAGACAACGTTCACACTGAACGTGTCAGTTCAAATCAAAATATTTTAGATATTCTCGCATTCTGGATGACTTATATATAAGACATTTAGCTCATTAGCAAGCTTTTAAGGATATTAAACTTGTTCAGACATTTGTGGATATAGAACAAATCACCAAATTGTTATCTCAATTATTAGGACACGAATTTCATTACGCGGGAAAATCGAAAGAGTATAATAGGTATAACGAGGATTACGACACCTTCGGTTTTGATTTATTTTCCCTTCAAATCATGTTTCTTAAAATAACTAGCGAAATTTGAAAAAAATCGAAACAATTTTTATTCAAAATAAAAAGATTATTGTAGAAACTTTTAATTAGTGAAATAATTTTTTTTAGAAACATTTCACCCGCGAAGGTTCCCAGTAACCTTAACAAAGCAAAAGGCAGGAGTTTCGATCTAGTATATCTCTATTCTGCATATCTTATACAGAATACTGATAGAGCTCAAATTCATCAAAGTCGCCTGGTAACTAGATGCTTATTAGAAAATATCCCGAATATGACCTCAGATTGTGTGCGATGTATTATTTTTTTAGCTGAGCTGTATGGGGTTTACAGTGTTCTCATGTAACCTCAGTCGTGCGATTTCATTGGGTCTAGCCCTAATGAATTAGTAATGAATATGATAACTAGATATTGAACCTAGGAGCAGGTCTTTATCTAGATACAAACCTTGGATTTGTAATGAGGAATTATTTCGTTATAGTCAATCCCTTCGCATGGTTCGAAAAGATTGAGGTTATATTGAAAGTTCATGACATCGTATATCAACCTCCATTTCTCATTGTGGGATGCACGAAAGCGTTAATGGAAGTGCTAATTTATAATCTACGCATGCTCACTAAAACTCTAAGGTTTTGCCGTGTTGTGAAAACCTCATTAGGTATATACAATAAGGACAGGTTAGTACCTCGAAAGTCAGGAATAAGGCTATAAAGCCCGCTGGCCTACGGTTCTATATATTCTCCGTATTTAACTCTTACTCAAAATTATCTTGGGAAAATTTCCACAGCGCTCCATCTAAGTGAACGAAGAATATACCATTCCTAACATGGGAACGCGTGTCCTAAAAAAAACGCTTAGTACAGCGTAACGACGTACGATTTGATTTTTGAAATTTCTGATTATAGTCAATAACGTGCCTAAAAAAATGGCCAATTAATACAAAATTGCAAGTGAATATATCACAAATATCAATACAGAAGTTGATTGATATTGAACGCAGTAATATAATAATCGTCATCATCACCATAATCTTCATCATCGCAGTCGTCATCATCTTTATCATAATCATGATCATAATCATGATCATAATAATCATCACCATAATATTCATCATCTCCTACTCTGTTTCCGTCTTCTTCTTCGTCTTCTTCTCCGCCTTCTTCTCCATCATAACAATGTAATATTTTACATGTCACTGTACAGTAAACAGTCGTCACTAGTAGAGATTTCTAACAACAAATATCGTGAAAACTCGTAAATAAATTCAAATTTATGTGACATTCATTAAGAGCTGCTTGTATTTGTACTCTTATTTATTTTCATGTTAATATAGTGCGTGCTACAGTGTACGACGACCGACGAGAAAGACAACATGAATACTAATTAGAGCGGTTTGAAATCTACAAGTTGTTTATCACAATGACATATCGCAAAAAGAATCGTATCAATAAAGTTCCAAATTTTATTTGATATTCATTAAAAGCTGCTTGTATTTACAATTACAGTACTTCTAATCATTTTCATATTAATATAGTACTGCAGTGTACCCTAAAAATGTCAGTTGCGATATATATATTATGCCCTTATTTGACTGACTACACAGACTGCGGCAGCACTATTATTGTTCTTTAGTTTGACAAAATATTTCAACCAGTTCACAATCAAATTGCTAGACGTATTAGAAATACTTTTTATGATATTAAGTAATATTTTCTAGCAATCCTGGAAACATTTTAGTCTTGAAAAACTATTTTTTGACTCGCAACTTCGCAAATGAGGTTGGTTGTCGCTTTCAGTGACGTCAGTGGAACAAAACCCGAAATTGGTGAAAAGTAAAGGGCTCTTATTCCACTAAAATCAAAAAGAGCCCAGAATTTTTTTTTTTCATAACTTTAAAGAACATCCTTTTATGAACCTTCTGGTATAAATATCGAGAATTTTGATGAAACACCTCGTATATTATTCTTCGCTCGAGTAAAGGGTAGTTTACTAGTTAATTTATCGCTGTACGCATATCGTCATTATAAAAGGCCTCCGTTCCTATCCAAAATAATTCATATATAATGAAACTGCTATATCTTGGCCATACTAGGCCCAATTGACCTAGATACAATGAATGAATGAATTTCTATTTTGTTTTAGCGAGTTTACGAGACACTCAAAAATCGGCTAAATACCTAGTCGCGTGAGTGGGTTTGAGCCGAAATCAGGCTGCATGGCATCGTCTTTGGTCGATATTTTTCAAAATAACGAATATTTCAACTAATCAACCCCGTTTCGTTAACCTACATACCCTACCCTATCAATGATCAAAATATAAGCCAACACGTTTTTTGGGCCGTGTCCGCGAATTTTTGAATTTTGTTTGATTTTTACTGACATTCACTCTTAATGACTGATCCCTCGGGAAATCAGTTAGTTTCGTTTCCCTCGAATCGGGAAACAAAACTAACTGTTTCCCTCGGGACCAGTCATTAAGTGCTAATTATTCACTGGCATGTTTCGAGCGCTTTGGAAATTTCCCTAAACCATTATTGTCAGATCTTTTAGATCCATATTAACATATGCTTAGAATTCGAAATTTTAAAAGATTCTGAATTATACCACATATAGAATTTTTTTTTTTTGGAATTATTGTGCTGGAAGGAAGTTTTCGAGGTCTGAAATTATAGAAAGTTTTGCGGTCTTTCTTACACAAAAAAGGAAATAAAGCTATGAACTTAAAATAGCATTGAAGATGTTCGAGAATATTTCAAGAACAAAAAATTTAATACAAAAATGCTGAAAATCATGCTGCGCCTTCACAGAATAAGGTTAAACCAACTCCGAATATCGCGGCTTTCATTTCGCGCCGGTCTTGGGCTCCAGATCGGACGGACCGTTTTTTTCAATTTTAATACAATTTATTTTTCAAAGAAATAAAACCCACCACGTTTACTTACTCAACAATACCTAACTCTGGAACAAAAAAGAAAATACAATAAAATCATTTTTTTTTTTCACTGTTGCCATCGGTTCACGATCTGGCTCGATATTAGTGGACAAAAAGTAATAAAATAAAAAAATCACTTTTTTTATAGTGGGATACAAATTCAGTAACTTAATACTGGTTCCAATTTGGCCCACTGTCTCTCACACTACCTCCACTACATTATATATTCTATGCATACAACTCTCAACTCACAGTCGCTCGTCAACCTCAAAATCCTGATGCTTGGAAAGATTGCGGCTAGCGATCTGCGTGAACAAATGGCAACGAATTGAAATCGGGTTTTCATTCAATCGATAACTTTGCCTCGAGTAAATTAAATGGAGTCTCATAAATTTAACAGCTATTCATCCAAAATCAATGCTTTTACTTTCGTTCAGCATCTAATTACCCTTGTCTGGGAGTTTTTTCCTCAAAATATACTGCGAAAGTATTACTGAGTTCGGTAAAAAGCCTCGTCTTGATGCGATCGTAGTCAGTTAACAATAATTTCACTGAATAATAATTAATTACTCGGTTTTCATTGTTTATTTATCTATTTATTATTACAATATGTACTCAAAAGCAGGTAAAAATACGATAGCACACTTGGTTGGCTCTTACTAGGTATTATTCACCTATAACTATCCTGTCACGGCCCAAATACCTTAGAAATCTTAAACCAACCCGAAAATACCCAGGAAAAATGAGAATAACAATAACAATATATACATATATAGAATAACAATAACAATGGAATAACAATAAATATAAATGTTCTTCTCAGTTAAATATGTAGCATAACCAATGGCTCAGTTCCCAAGTTTCTCAAAGCCGGGGGATTGTGGCCGGAAGGTTAAAATCTTTTAGCGAAGATTTGGAGTTAACGAGATTGTTAAAATGCAGGGGGAATATACCTTAGTATCATTACCAAGGTTATAAAAGAAAGTCGCGCTCGCTGATTGGTCGAATGTCGGATTATTTAACGAGTATTCTCCGAAGGCGAAGTGAATATCGGTAAATATTTACCGAGACGTATTATGACTCGAATATTGGACATCACTGAAGTCGGCAATTAAAGTAGTAGATATGGAGTTAGAGTCATTGTCGGCCAGCACATCCAAAGACGAGACACATTTTGCGAATCAGTCTAAGAATACAGAAATTTATTCACTCGAAGATGAAGACTCTGTTACCATTAACGATTTGCCAAATGAACTGAGAGATTTAGGAGACTTTATTGACTCTGTAGCCGAAATACAGGAAGAGCAATTACAATATATGCCTGTTTGTGCACATAAAGAATAAATGGCCAAACTTTCGAAGACTATTGAGTGAATTATTTCTAAACTAGAATCTTTGGAGTTAATTAATTATCAAGTTGAATCTCCAGCAAAAAAGGTTTCTGAAAAGTTCGCTTAAAATAAAGCCTTAACACGTGAAAATGAGGCACTGAAGCGAAAACTCTACGAGGCGGAATTAGAAACACAAAGACTCCAAGAAGCGAACAACTCCCTAATTACTGCCTTCAGATTAATAAGTATAAATTCCTCAGAAGTGCAATTCAAAACACTGGTATTTCAAGGCAACCAGTAATATCAGATACCGAAAAAAAAGCTAAATTGTCTCATAATCCACCTTGGCTTGATTCCCCTACAGTAAAGAGCTCGATTAGTTCTCAACTAGAAGACTACCGAAAACATCAAAAACTGAAACACCAGCAGAAGAAAATATCCCAACCAAAAAAGATCCAACCGGATGCTCAACCAGAATTGTCTAATCGTCAACTAGAGGACTACTGGCTACAACATCAACTGAAATACCCAGCAAACGAAATTATCGCAGCCAAAAACTAGCGAACCGGCAGTTGTTGAACCGAAATCTTCCACAGTTCAGGGAGGACGATTAAATTCCAAACAGGAAAAGAAAAAGAAAAAGAAAAAGTCAAAAACACCTACGCCTCCAGTTCATCTAGAGATCCTTCAAGATCTCAAAAACAGGCAGAAAAAAAGTCAAACTGCTCCATCCATATCGATTGATGACAGTGATGATAAACGACTTGTATATATTGCGGGGGATTCAATGATTCAACACGTCCAGGGCTGGAATCTTTCGTCCGAAAACCGACATATGTTCATTAAATCCTTTTCTGGTGCTAGAGTAGAAGATATGGAAGATTATTTAAAGCCCCTAATTCGAAAGGAGCCTGATGAATTAATTCTAAACGTGGGAACCAACAACATCCGTGATGATGACCCTCGCGAAGCTGGCCGAAGGTATTGTAAACGTAGCTTTTCGAATCGAACAAAACTCGCCGAACACTTATATCTTCATCTCTTCTATACTTTTACGGTCAGATACATCACAATTGAATGATAAGATTAATGAAACAAATAAGATTTTAAGATCACATCGCAAATCCAAAGGATGGCCTTTCTTAGGCCATCGTGACATCAACCTGTTATGCTTAAATCGCAGAGGACTTCATCTTAACCGTAAAAGAAGTAACCAGATAACGAAAGATTTTGATAAACATCTTAATTGATTGTTAGAGATAGATGTGAGTGGCAATTTTGAACCCTTGAAAAATCCTATTTCCAATGCTAGAGGTTTTAAGATGCCTTTACTAAATTTAGTTAGTCTATCTAAATCTATCGATGAGATCCGAATATCTGAATTATTTAAATCATTCGATTTACTTGCGTTTAATGAAACCAGGCTTGGCCTTTCTATTTCAGATGGGGAGGTTAGAATTTGTGGTTATGATTTAATTAGGAAAGATAAATCCAGAGAAGGGGGAGGTGTTTGTATCTTTCTACGAAGTTCGATCAACTATCAAATTCGAAGTGACCTAGTTCCAGATGATTTGGAAGTTGTTTGCCTGGAAATCTTTAAACCAAATAGTAAGCCATTTGTTGTTGCATCTATTTATCGACCACCTGATTGCTCAAGCGAATTTTTTACTAATTTTGAGAGCATTATACAGGCTATCGATAATGAAAATAAAGAATTGCATATCTTAGGCGATTTAAATTGCAATATGTTAAAACATATTCCTGACCAGCCAAGCAAAACACTCAAGTCAATTTACGAGATATATCAATTGTGCCAAATAATAGAAGAACCTACTCGTATAACAAAAACATCAAGTACTCTTATCGACCATCACGACACATTTAATTGAAAAAATCGCGCGGTCAGGGGTTATTCATATCGGAATTAGCGACCACAGTCTAATATATGCAATCAGGAAAATAAATCCTGCTACAAAAACGGGAACAAATATTAGAGCTATTGAATTTAGAAACATGAAAAGGTTCGACCAACAACAGTTATTTATTGCTGATCTTCTTGGTCAGCCCTGGGAACCGATCGTCTTAGAAAAATATACTAATTCGATGTTGTCTTGTTGGAAGGAGATGTTTCTTGAAATATTAAATAAACATGCTCCTATTCAAACCAAAAGAACAAGATCATTTAATGTCCCATGGTTGTCAAAGGAGATTAAAGAGTTGATACATATAAGAGATAAGCTAAAGACCACGGCAATAGTAACTAACCAGGATGAAGATTGGCAGGACTATAAGTCTTTCCGAAATAAGATAAATATTGCTATGCGACAGGCCAAAACAAATTATTAAAATTGTGCTCCAAAAGGATAATCCTAAAGACGCCTGGAAAACAATCGATAATTTCCTTGGTAGAACCTGCAATAATACTGTTGTTAATGAATTGAAACTTAGCGATAGTAAAAACCATTTCTCCAGAGGAATTGGCTGACACTTTCAACAATTACTTCATTAATATTGGCCCTAGTTTAGCCCATAGAATGGCTGATTCAAGTGTTTCATTTGAAAGTTTTGTGAATCCATCTCATTCTAAATTGTCAGAATTTAGAACAATCACCAATGCAGAAAACTCTTGATGGGCTATCACTGGCCAAAGCCACTGGCATTGATAGTATATCTGGAAAAAATATAAAACGTCGCAGCATCAGCTATTTCTCCATTCCTTACATAAATCTTTAATCATGCTATTATTTCATGTTGTTTCCCGGATGATTGGAAAGTGGTCATGCGCATATGATTATTTTATAGAATATTATGCGCAATATAAATAATAAATATGATGATGATGATGATGATGATGATTATGATTAATAAATATTATTATTAGGTTTTGCCACTTCATAAAAAAGGTCCTCGCAATTTGCCCGATAATTATAGACCGATTTCTATTTTGCCCGAAATAAGTAAAATAATTGAAAGAATCCTATTTAACAGACCGTAAACAGATATGCCAGCTAAATGGAGCGTCGTGTACAGAGAACCAGATTGGCTGCGGAATTCCCCAAGGCTCTATTCTTGGCCCTATATTCTTCCTCTTGTATATAAACGATTTACCAGAGTGTTTAAAGCAAACAATTGATTAACACCCCGTTTGTTTGCTGATGACACTAACTTAGCAGCAACTGGTAAGACAATAGAGGAAGTTGAGACGGCTATGAATAGTGACCTTGAGTATGTTAAGAACTGGTTGTTAGCAAACAAATTGAGCCTCAATGTGGCAAAAACTGAATTTCTTCTAATTGATTCTCACTATAATATACGTACTCTCATTGCCCAGCTTAACATAGAGATCGGTCAAAATTCCTTAAAACAAGTTACCCATAGTAAGGTTCTTAGTGTCGAAATTGACCAATTTCTGTCTTGGGATAAGTATGTTGATACCATAGCCAAAAACAATACGTCTGGTATAGGAGCGATCAGGGGGATAAGAGACTTTGTGGACAGAGAAACTCTGGTCACTATACATAATGCAATAGTCTAACCCCATTTTAATTACTGTAGTTAGGTATGGAACACCCTTGGTGAAAGGTCTTTCAAAACGTCTGCAGAAATTACAAAATATATCTGCAAGAATCATTACACATATAAGTAATGAAACCCCCAACCAAGAAGCTCTGAAAGCTCTAGGCTGGGAAACTCTTGAAATACAAAGAGCAAAAACAAAGGCCAAGCATATGTTTAGAATAGTTAATGGCATGGCACCATCTTGTCTTGCAGATCTCTTTACTCAAAAGCAGGACGTTACAAATTATAACTTAAGGTGTTCCAGTACCTCGCTGCAGTTACATCTTCCTAAAACAAAAAAAAAGAGAGTGTTTCATTAGATGGGGCAAAAGTCTGGAATTCCGTTCCAGAGAACTTACGTAATTGTAAATCATTACCCTCATTTAAAGTGCTAGTCTTACGAGAATGACACTATCCCTGAAGAATATATCTTATAAAAGTAGACATGCTATATAGTTCATTGTCAAAATTTTATTTTGATACGAGACCGGGAAGATGTTGTATTTAGCCTTTAAAGTTCGGCATTTTCGGTCCGCCATTAAACGAATGCGTTCCGGTGAGGTTGGTAACAATTCAACGGAAGTGACGTCATACGCGCAACGATTAAAATTTCGTAATACTAGATACTCTGGTCTTGCTATCACATCAACACTAAGCGCATGTTTTACCAGTTTCGACTAAAAACCTGAAGTTTTAAACACAATTACAATTAAAGCATGGAGAGTATACAGAGCAAAGTCAGAAGTGCGCATATGACATCACGAATAAATTAAATACAGCTCCGCTGACCAAGCTAATCGCTGTGACCGAACAATGGCGGACTAACTTTTTAGCGATTTTAAGAACAAAATTCATTCCCTTAATTATTTTTTTTTCGATCCGACTTTAGTTAATTCGTAAACTATACGACCTATTTGTGGATAATAATCACAGAAAAGTGATGATTTTACAGTGTCATTCTCGTAAGACTAGCACTTTAAGGCAGAAATTGCCACTCACACCCTATCTATATCTTAAATTTTCTTTTAAGAAAAACTTAATTATTTATTTATTATTTATTTAAAATTGTATATCACTTAACATATTATATATAAATGTTTTGTGTATTTTTAACTAGGTAACATAAAATTAACTGTTATAATGTAATTTTTATCCACACGCCCCTTGTGGAAATCAGCTTTAGTTGACGGGGATAGCGTGTTTAAATAAAGTTTACTGCTTACTACTACTATAGAAGAAAAGACGCTAAAAAGTGTTTTAGAATTACTTTCGCTCTTGTAAACTTTGGCAAATCTCATAATCACCGCTTGAGCAGTAAATATCGTCTCATAATCACTTGCCGCTCGACCAATCACAGCACGCGAAACTCTATACTCAATTCTAACATTATACTAATTCTGTATAATCATTTACAAGTGAATATAGGATTGCGCGCGCTTCCTTTCACTTGATGCGTGCCTCTTTTACAATGCGAAAAATATATGAATTATAGAAATAAATCGATGTTTTGGAATAATCACCCGTGTAATGATACTTCTCAAACTCATTAATAATTCATGAGCTAATCAACCAATGTGAGCGCACCATTCGTACCACGTGCATGGGTTTGAAACCCCAATGAAACACGATTATAGGTTGGCCGGTATTTGACATATTTTAATTACTAGTGATGAAAATGTTTCTAAATCTACATAGTTGGTGGGAAATCTCAAAAGAATTATCCCCTTACAATCCCCTAGTTACCAACCTCCCTCTGCATTTCCACTATGCTTTCCTCTATCTTTCTGTCTATCTAATTACCTAATTTTTTTTTTTTTTTTTTTTTTTTTTCCCGACCCTTGGAGTCGAAGTCCCTCGTTATACCAGCTGAGCTATTGGTGAATTTGTTGGCAAACTAGTGTTGAACAAAAGTTTTATTCCCACGCCCCCAAATACTCTGCATATGTTGATCAGAAATTACACTTTTAAATTACACTTTTATTCTCTTAAAAGAGAATACAACTGCTTTACTCCAGTGAGCACTCCGTAACACTTCTTATAAGCCCTACAGTATTTCGAAATCAACCAAATTCCGCACGAGAGGAATTCAAAAGAACTCTCATAATCCCAGGCAACATAATGAATGACGTACAATAGTATAAAAAACTATCTCCATTCCTGCATAATAAATTATTTTCTCGATTGAGAAGCCATTCCAAAAACTCGTGCTTCGTGTTTCATTAGGGTTTCCAAACACTCGAAAACAATAAAAGCACTCGGCCTGCGTAATGGAGTGTAAACACTACACTTATATAAAAACAACTTGCTAACTAAGTTTAGTGAAAAAGTCAGTGTTTTCTATTGTTTAACTAGTAGTAATTAGTACTAATTATTTAGTAATGTTTCGAAGTTTTTCCACTCTATGATATTTCAAATTTGATTTTGGACTATAAATATTTGTTCGTCTCGTTGTTCTTCTCGATTTTTTCATTGCACAAAATGGCTATCCCACGCCGAGACATTAGTTTTTTCACCAAAGCCTTTCAAACTTTCATCGTTTTTTAAACCAGAAAATATATTATGCGTGATCCAGCTATCTAGATCGGAATCATTGTCTTCGTACATTTTGGAGACGACGCGAATAGGCCCCTTGCATCACTTGGTATTATATACAGCTAAATTTGGAGAACAAAATAATAGTTTTCAATAAAAGATCTTCAATAAAAGCATGTTTATGTGGTTGTTTACTTCTAGCGTTTTCATTTTTTGTAGAGGAAATTTCCAATCGCTTTTCTGGCTTAAGAAATGCCTTCTTTTTGCACGCGATTCCATTGATGAAAGCCAACTTTTCAGACGTTCTGTCTTCCAAACCAAATTCTCTCGCTCGTATTTGTTCGTGTTTTACGTTTAATTTTTTGCTTGTTGACTCAAAAAATTAGCTTATTTAGGGAAATACCTCCGTCATTTTTCAAACGTTTTTATGGTTGCCATGGCAATTTGGAAATGAAACTTCCAATACCTATTACACTATTAAGAATGAATCACACTCCTCTTAGCCAATCAGATTGCAAAACTGCTTTAGTCATATAATAAATTGTACTTATTGTATAGTTATTTCAAAGTTATTCATATAACACCCACGTGCACATTAATTCATAGTTCTGTTTTTCTTCTTCTTTTCCATAACTATTTCCTTTTTCATCAGCTTTTTCCTGGTAATGTAGCCTATACTACTGTGAAGAGGAATACCCTAGACAGTTCTATTGATGCCAGGTTTATCAGGTTTATACCAACGAAGTATTATAACAGGAAGGCACTACGTGTAGAAGTATATGAACTGAAGCAAGGTCAGTAGATATGGTGGTTATCCATTCACCGATTCATCAACCCTTCCACTGATCTTATTTTATTATTATAAGTAAGGGCATTGCATCAGGGTGTTTAATGGTTAAATATCCTGGAAAACTCGGGGGAAATTTTGCTGAAGTCTTATACTAAACTTCCCGAAGCTTGAGGGGTTTTATCACTACTCACCCGAAATCTCATGCTATTCCTTTGTAATTTTATGGTTACCGAGGGAAATAACCCAACATATAGTTCACCTTGGTTAACCTAGAGCGGAATGAGTGACAGTCTTTTTTCAAAGGCATAGCTCTCATTAACTGAGTTTGAGGTCCGAACCGTAAGTTATGGACCGAGTTTTTTCCACTGCCTTATGGCCCAAGCGCGCAACGCGCAGGCCATAAAAAAAAGTGGAAAAAACGAGGATCCATTACTTATGGTACGGACCGAGCAAACGAGGTTAATAAGATATTTATTACATACAAGGCTAGAGGAGACAATTTTGATTTTTGGTCCGTACCCTAAGTTATGGACCGCAGATTGACCAATCAAAGCGCGCGAAATTACCTTGCCATATAATAATCGTTATTATGCTATCGTGAACATGAAATTTCTTTGTTACCTGTGTACAAAACCATAATTTATTGCAAAAAAAAATATTTAAAGGAATTTAGTCAACTACAATGCACTGCGCGCCGAAAACCATGCAACCCACCATTTTCTGCGTGTCTATTTGACTACTACATTTTAAAAAGCCATTCGTATTTCACGAGTATAGCGATTTCACTCTATTACTATTTGCATTCGCATTCCCATCCTTTCCATTCGAATTCCCATTCCCATTCCCATTCCCATTCCCATATACCATACACCATATACCATATACCATATACCATATACCATATACCATATACCATATACCATATACCATATACCATATACCATATACCATATACCATATACCATATACCATATACCATATACCATATACCATATACCATATACCATATACCATATACCATATACCATATACCATATACCATATACCATATACCATATACCATATACCATATACCATATACCATATACCATACACCATATACCATATACCATATACCATATACCATATACCATATACCATATACCATATACCATATACCATCTACCATATACCATCTACCATATACCATATACCATCTACCATCTACCATATACCATATACCATATACCATATACCATATACCATATACCATATACCATATACCATATACCATATACCATATACCATATACCATATACCATATACCATATACCATACATCCATCCATCCGTCTGTTTACAATTCTACAGTCTGAGACCGCTTTCAAACTGATCTTGAATGCGAGGCTGACAGGAAAATACAAAAGAAATAGCACAATTCCATTGAGAGAAAGTGTGTTTTCTTTTGTATGTTTCTGTTAGCCTGGCATTAAAGATAATTTCGAAAAGGATTTTTACCTGCATTCATGCATTCTTACACTGATCAACTTTATTCATTCATCACATGCACATGCCAATTTTTCCTATCCCTCTATGGCTTTTTCTCCTTTACTTTCTCTCTTCTTTCAATCTACTTGATTCATGACTTCAACATCCTATCCATCCTGCAATTTTTTTTTATAATTAAAAAAACGAACACTTTATCCAAAAGACCAGATACTAATGCAATTATGGGATTATTTTGTGTAAGGAACGTTAATAAGTGGGATATAGATGACATAAGAAATTCGAATTTTCGAATATCATTTTAACGTATTATTTTAAGGCACACACAAGTCACTGGTGGATAGTACTGGCAACTCTTAAAATATAGGTTTTTAATCAGAGAATATGAATTATCCTCGCAATTCTTTTATCTGATTCCTATCTAAATATAGAGATTCAGTGGGCAAGAAATTCAGTGGGCAGGCGTTTAAACTGGTCGGTCTCTCCCGACAACTTAATAGCTTTGAAGATGAGGAACAATGAAAACTGAGTATTTTATGTAAGATGTATAACAAAATGGCGTATATTGGGTTACGTTATCTTGCATTTCTCGTGTATCTAAATATTCCATGCCACATACATCGTTTCTATCTGTTTTTTTTTTATTCTTTAGTAAAAACTGCATCATATATCATGTATCAAAGGTTTTAGATTCACGAAAGATGTTCAGTTATGTACTAACCGTTTTGGCAGCTGTATACTGCAGTACCGCAAATCTACAAAACATGTAGTCATTCATTGATCTCACAAACATATTAAATAAGGGAATAACGACAGTTCATAACAATTAAGGATAGGCCTTAGATTCAAAGGCATATATACTCTCTCTAACCTGTATATTCTGTACAAAATGGATATATGTTGAGTTGGAGCACAATACCTACGGTCAGTAAAAATAACCACGGTATTTATTTGGCAGCTGTGGGTGATAAAATTGACCTTTTTACAGTGAAAGGGCGTGAAAATGAATAGCGCCGGAAAACATACACTTCACAAACAATATACAAGACTTAGTAGTACAAAATATATGTAATAATAATTTTTTTTTACATACTATTAGAGTGATTTCGTATAACTTGTGTTTTACATGCTAATGAGTTATGTACTTGTATGGTAATGGACACTGAACTGTTTAATGAAAATAATACAATTCTGCGCACTCAAGTGCATATTGAGGGTGATTAATTCCTGTTTTTACCCAGAAGTATGAATTTTTTTCAAAAAAAAATGCTTTAGTAATGTGAAATGTATTAAAGTGCTCTGTAAAAAAAAAACATACTTGACATAGCCAAACCAGCCCCAAACCTTACAAACAAATCTCGATATAACTACATCGATGGCTCCAGAGAAAAAAAGTAAATTTCAAAGCCAGGTATCTCCCGTAAGGCAAACTTAGGCTGGGTGCAAAAGCGTTACTATCAGTGTTTTGTTACAAATAATTAAAAAATACTTAAGATAGTACGCGTGCTCTCATTGGTCGAGAGCTGTGTTTCCATCACGCTTTGAAGGCACGGAAATGACGTAACAAGCATTTTTTAAGTATTTTTTAAAATAAATAAAACATTTTCTCCGATGCCTTCATAGCCTGGTGAAAACCGAGGCTACGCGTTTGGGAGAATTCTCGAGCAGGTGAAAACCGGGAGAAAATGTTTTATTTCTTAAACATCAACCTGAAACTTTTGATAAAAGTTGATTAAAACTATATATGGTTTCCGCAGCTTTTTTTTGTTTTCGTACAAATTTTTCGTCAGCTTCATAGGCCTCCTGTACGGCACTCTTTCTTTTCGTTTGTTCCTTTCCTTTTCTCTGCCTTGATTTTTTAATCACTAATTCTTTATTAGAGTTTATTTTGCGTTTAACAGCATCCTTTCGTTGTCGGAGACATTTTTTTTGCATACTTCAAAAATAGTTTTGTCAAATATAGTTTTCTCATGAAATGCCTAAAGCCATACATATTGCTGAAGTGAAGAGATCTTAGAAATGCTAAGGCTCAGTTTAGCCGACAATAGGTTTTGCTCATTTGCATTACATTCGGCACATGTGAAACTCAACGTCTAAACTGGGCCTTAATGATAACTGGAATGAATCACTTGAATGTATAGAATATTGTTATTTTCATGAAACGAATCTAGTATAGTACACTTTTGCTGTTCATTAGCAGAAAATATGCATAAATTTACTCGAACAGTTTGACCACTAACGCGAAAATACTTCCATAAACCTTTATAGCTTTGCCCATTTCAGACCCCCCGTCATTCCTTTGAGAACCGGATTCTTTGTTTCATTTGAGTCCAAACAAAGAAATGATACTCAAGGGAATGACACGTGGTCTAAAAATGGGCAAAACAAACTCCCAAGTTAAAGATGTCGATTGCATTAAAATGATATGCATTAGCTCGACATGATTTTTCCATAAGCAGTAACATTAAATAGTATTAACAGGCAATCATATGCACCCTTTGCCATTCATTAGCAGAAAAATTATTTCGTTTTCACTAGAATGAATGTCAATAACAGAAACCATCCAATCAACTGCAGCAAAAACGACAAAATCAACCACTATCATCCACTATACTTTTTCTACCACCTGAACTTGCAAAGAATTACAGAGAAAAAAATATTAGTAGGTGTTAACTGTAGGGCACTTCAAGTGTTAAATAATCATTATATATGTAGAAGGTATAGTGCAACATAAGAAAATAAATGTAAAAAATGAATTTAAGAGACTGAACCACGATTTTCAATATCATGTTTTATCAGACATGTTTCGGAAGATCATCTTCCAATTTCAGTGTATATAAATTAAGTGCATGACAGATCTACATATACAATATACAATAATGAAATAATGACTGTGTAGAAAGTGAATTGAAAAAAGAAGGGCTAATTATGATGAGAGCTTAAGATTGACATGGTGCACCTGCTGATTTAGCACAGGCTTAAGTCACTTAATGCTTGATCAATTGTGCTGAAACATTCAGGAGAGCACGCGTTGCAGCAAACTAATAAACTTTTGGAGATGTTTGTAAATGTGCGAGTCCTTATTCGTCAGTAGCTGTTCACGCACCCGTGTCGAGAGCTGCCACTCGGTCTCAACGAATTTGTACACGACTCGTGAACGAAGACCACTGGGAATAGGATCCTTCACACAAAACATGCTGCCGATTTGAAAATAATGAAAAAGTAATTTGATTTCAATGTTCTTATATAATTTCTTAGTAAGTTGTCGGATCCTTTTTTGGGCTATATCAGGAAAAAATGCCAACGAAAGGTAAAAGATGGACTATTGTTATCAATCAAAACATCAAGAAAGGGGATTTTTTGATTTACCTCACTTTCTATGGTGAATTTGATGTTTGGATGTTTTGAATTGATATAGTCAATCAAATAGGCTCGCGTCATTTTTCGTTTCTAATTATAGGCAAAAAGTGTTGTTCACATAAGTAACGCGATAGAAAAGTAAGTCTGCAATTTCAAAATTCTTGAATCACCAATGGTCAAGTTTGTAAACTTCCATAGCCTTTTTCTTTCTCTAAAGACCACAATTTGATAATTACGGAAAGCTTAAACCATGCAAATCGAAATATAGGAGTATTGTTCACGACTGACGTTACACAAGCCGAGGTCAAGAGGGCATGTATTTTGCTTCAAATACCTCGCACGTTCGGGCCTCCCAAAAATCGTCGTTTTATTTACCCACAAATTTTATTTTAGAAAATCACAAGCTAGGTTATGTTTGATCTTTAGAGTGGAGTTTTTCCTGGCAAAGCTATGTACCAAGTTGGAATATTGACTTCTGAAACTTGCCTATATTTTTGCGTGACCAAATACCGTCAACACAGGTGATGATGATAAATCTGGAAAATATTCTAGTTTTAACCAATCTTAGTTTTGAAAACGGTAAATGGTAGGCCAAAGGCAGTTCGTTTTAGCTATGTCCTCAGTTTTATAAATTATACTTTTATATTTCCATGCGTTCTGTCGAAATATTCCTTAATTTGAAGTCGTTTTCCTGGGTGTTCGTGGCATAAATAGAAAAAATGCCGTAAAAAAATAAATAAAGATCAGAATCAACTGAGAATTAGATTTTTAGAACTAGCTTTCAAAGACCTTTAATATGACAGAGTTTGAACATTTTCGATTTTTCTATCTTGCATAGGTATAGGCGATTTTTAGGGAGAGCCCCTCTTAAGAGTGGTTTTCTGTAACCATCGAGAATCGCTTGGCAGCGGAACCTCATGGATTTCCCTAATATTTTGTGTGGTAATAGGTATTGGGTCACTGATAACTAAAACCGATTTAGTTTTCTTATTTACTTTTTTTTTTTTTTTTTTAGCGACATTTTTAATAAGGTGACTCGTCACACTGATTTGAGAGGGAATTTTGGGGGAACATTAATTTATATTAAGGAAGCTAAAAATACTTTCGTTTGGTTATTAATCAAAATATTTTTCAAGAAATAGTAAAATACATCTTTATTTGTCAACCAGGACTAATTATTAACTCATTTTATGTTCATCTTGGAATTTTACAGTCCTTCCCCTACGAGCTATTTTGTCCAATTTTCAAAAAGTCAAAATTAGAGGTTTTCAAAAAATTGTAACTTCACTGCCATACATCAAAATCAATCGATTCTTTGGGTACAATGCATTCATTTACCACACTTTCAAATAAAGTATTAAAAAGTTTTGGCAAAATTATTCTAATGCTGGATATATTGCAATTATCAAAGCAATGTTACGACAAACCAGAAATATTGCCTTGAAATCGTTTCAAAAAACTCCCTTTAATCTGCACAATTTCGAACAAATAATCATAGCTAGAGTATTATAAGTATATTAGTTAAGTATATTTTCAATTTTCATCGTCAGAATTTTGCGAATGACGAGATATAAGTACGTTTTTGAAGTCCAGTTATGGGTAAATTTTGCCAAGATTATCCATCGAGCTCAAATACGCAAACCTCGGACTTTTCACTTCCTTTCGTTTCATTTCCGGTCTAATTTGCATTTGAGCTGAAACAATGATAACTTTATCTACAGTTCTAGGTTATAAATGATCCAAAAAGAAATTTTGTTCAACAGTTAAACGAATTTTGACAGCTTTTACACAGCAACAAGTTTCGTGCACAAGACCTATATAGCTATCGATAAATTACTCAACACAATACTTTTAATCGATCTTACTTGGCTTCTATCGATAAAGTTTTCCGACCAAGGTAGTACTGAACAATTTGCTAGCTTCTTTCAACCTCCAGGTACATGGAATATCTTCGAAAAGAAAGAGAATATCACAACTAGCCTTTTGTTTACATCAGCCATGATCACCCTGTAAATTGTAAACCAAGACCGCTGACCGGATGTGGCGAGGGATGCAATTAATTCCAAATCTGTCCGAATACAAATGATTTTCAGACTACATTTCATTACAATGGAGTCTGACAAGACTGAAAATGTGATATCGTATTGCAATTATAGTTTTACTAGATCGTGTTAGGTTTGATATGTCTTAGTGTTGATACAGCTATTTCATAAAACTTTGAATAGTGAATAATGCACTGACTGAATAGTGCATTCCAAGACCGAAATGCATTTTGGGTCATGGTATATTGTGTAAAGTTAAATTTATTTTATTTTCAGTGCATTCTATCCGACACAATATACTTGCTACATAGAGAGCAAATCGCTGTATATTGAGTTCAAATTAATGAGACCCACAATGCCATTTGGTCTTAATATGCACTATTCCGCAATCACCGGTTTTTGAAAAAACTGTATATGGTTGCAGATATCTTTTGTAAACTACCAGCTGAGAGGCATTGAATTTTCTAAACAATCACAGTCCGATGAAGGCCTATACGCTGGTGGAGTGCGAACGCACCACCCACCCCCTCCCTCACCCCCCCCCCCCCCCCCCAAATGTTGATTTGCTCATAACAAGAGCCAATTATTCACGAACGGACCCCCCCCCCCCCCCCCCCCCGCTCTGAAATGGTCGCGGATTTTGATCAAAAATGTTTTGCGCGACTAGTCGTTCGCTCAGCTTGTATGAACTAAATGCCTCGTATATATCTATTTCAATAAAGTTAGTCACCTGAAAAGCTACATAGCTGAGACCAGCAAGGATTATGGGTAGATAAATTTTCCATGTTTCAACCGCTTGATAACTATCTTAGCTTTGTAGGTTTTTGGTGACTAACTTTATTGAAATAAGTATATACCTATTGCCATACCTTTACCTTTGGGTGGGGTGAGGGGGTTCAGTAACTACCATTCATGCCCCATGCTCTTGACTAAAACATTACCTTAATATAAGGCTCAGATACGCGGTGCAACATTCCTTGCAACATTATAATTACAGTACTATTTCAGCAGCATAAACAGAAAAATGAAATCTCGATTTTTCCGCTTAATTTACGAGGATAATGCAAATAACATAAACAAAATAAAACAGACGTTTTATATTTTAGTGTGATGTTGCACGCAATGTTGCACCGTGTCGGAGCCTTTACCTCCTTTCCCCTTTACTCATTCCTTCGTCCCAATTTTATCCGGTCAAAATAATTATCTACAAGTGATAAAAACAAAAATGGTACAGTAATGATTACCTGCTCTGCTCAATATCAACTGCCATTCCGAGATGTCTACTTCCAGCGTAACTTTATTATTCTTCAAGTGCATTCCGTTTCTCTATCACATTTAAGGTTAGAAATTTATTTTCATCGCAACAACCCTTTCTCTTAATCAGTTTTGAAACATCACAATTTTTCATGGCTATAAATCAAAAAAGATTGAGATAGAACACTCAAACCAGGTAACTGCAATTTTATAATATAAACATCTCTCGCCACATCCGGTCAGCGGTCTTGGTTTACAATTTACAGGGTGATCATGGCTGATGTAAACAAAAGGCTAGTTGTGATATTCTCTTTCTTTTCGAAGATATTCCATGTACCTGGAGGTTGAAAGAAGCTAGCAAATTGTTCAGTACTACCTTGGTCGGAAAACTTTATCGATAGAAGCCAAGTAAGATCGATTAAAAGTATTGTGTTGAGTAATTTATCGATAGCTATATAGGTCTTGTGCACGAAACTTGTTGCTGTGTAAAAGCTGTCAAAATTCGTTTAACTGTTGAACAAAATTTCTTTTTGGATCATTTATAACCTAGAACTGTAGATAAAGTTATCATTGTTTCAGCTCAAATGCAAATTAGACCGGAAATGAAACGAAAGGAAGTGAAAAGTCCGAGGTTTGCGTATTTGAGCTCGATGGATAATCTTGGCAAAATTTACCCATAACTGGACTTCAAAAACGTACTTATATCTCGTCATTCGCAAAATTCTGACGATGAAAATTGAAAATATACTTAACTAATATACTTATAATACTCTAGCTATGATTATTTGTTCGAAATTGTGCAGATTAAAGGGAGTTTTTTGAAACGATTTCAAGGCAATATTTCTGGTTTGTCGTAACATTGCTTTGATAATTGCAATATATCCAGCATTAGAATAATTTTGCCAAAACTTTTTAATACTTTATTTGAAAGTGTGGTAAATGAATGCATTGTACCCAAAGAATCGATTGATTTTGATGTATGGCAGTGAAGTTACAATTTTTTGAAAACCTCTAATTTTGACTTTTTGAAAATTGGACAAAATAGCTCGTAGGGGAAGGACTGTAAAATTCCAAGATGAACATAAAATGAGTTAATAATTAGTCCTGGTTGACAACTAAAGATGTATTTTACTATTTCTTGAAAAATATTTTGATTAATAACCAAACGAAAGTATTTTTAGCTTCCTTAATGTTCCCCCAAAATTCCCTCTCAAATCAGTGTGACGAGTCACCTTATTAAAAATGTCGCTAAAAAAAAAAAAAAAAAAGTAAATAAGAAAACTAAATCGGTTTTAGTTATCAGTGACCCAATACCTATTACCACACAAAATATTAGGGAAATCCATGAGGTTCCGCTGCCAAGCGATTCTCGATGGTTACAGAAAACCGCTCTTAAAGCGTCCCCTAAAACAGCCCCATGATGCAACACGTTCAGCATTTCCGGAAAGGCTAATTGCCAATCCTTTTAGAGCAAATGATTTTTTTTAACGATTTTTGCATAAACACTGGCATTCAATTACATTTACATTCAACCATTTAAATAGAAGCGACCTTCTTTAGTGCCACCATATAGACATTAACACGTTTAAATAATTGTCTCGATAGAACCTCTAAATAATATAGGCTCAAACTGCTAGATTTAACTTTCTTTTGATTCAACTTGTGTTTTACGAGTTTAACTGTTTGTTAATTAATTCTATATGATAGAGATTAATTGTTTATTAAAAAGGAAAACACTCTTCTTAACGTAACGCTTTCTTATTTATCATGTAGTAACTGAACTGCATCTCCGCATAATTATTTTTCCCCTTCTTTGTAATCTTAGAATGGAAATTTTACACTTTCAAAATGTTCGTACATGAAAATAGTACGGAAACTAGTATTTTCAGCCATACTTGCTTTGGTTCACTCTGCATGTATAGTATCACGTGATGGTACATTTCAACAATGCTCGCCAAATAAAAACCTAAAACAATAGGTTTCTGAATCATTCCTCTCTCTCTCACCACAGGTAGCCTAGTTTTTCGATTCTGCCACACTATAACAAAATGTATACTTTGTGGGAAGGGGACAGGCCATATTTACAGGAAATGAGTGCGTTGATGTGACTGAAAGTCCGGTAAAGTTCGGTATAAGTCACGGGTGCACTTTATTTGGAGCCTTGCTCTGTTGTGCTGTCCCTCACCTTTTATATTTTTGTTTCATGATCATTATATATGTTCCTTTTATCATAGTCTACATTTATTTTTTTGGTTCTTAATTAACTTATTTAGATTTTTTTTAAGGTGGGAGTTATGTAAAAGAATAAAAAAATAAAAAAGTATCATTTCCGGTAACATTTGGGCTGTGCCGCTTCCCACTAAGTGTATCTTTTTCACGTCGAATATGTTTCGTGTCTTTTGTCTGTAATGAAATTCCGCGCATATCCAGGTCTTGCTTTTCGAATGTCAACAAACTAATTATCGGCATGCGTGGACAAAACTTATTCTCTAAAACATCAAATCAAAGAAAATTTATTGGAGAATCAATTTCAGTCTGGGGCTAAATTTTCCGAGATTGTTATTTTCGAAATATGGAAATTAATTTAAATTTAAATTTTGGAGGTACTGTTGTAATTGCACGCCTTTCCAGAGAGAGGAAGGGAAATTTTCGAACTTCTCAAAACCCTAGAAAACACAATTTCATGCCAACATTTCATTACCAAAATTTTCCTCAATTACCAAACAATATTTGTAGAGACTTTAATCAAATTTATAGGGCAATTTAAGCTATCCTTATCCTTATCACGAGATTGGCCAGAATCTGGACAATGGTTTGCAGTCTGATATTGTTTTCTTGGACCTAGCCAAGGCTTTCGACAGTGTGTCTCACCAGCGTCTACTTTACAAGCTCCGTCATTATTGTATTTGCGGTCAACTTCTATCATGGTTTGAGAGTTACCTTCACAGTCGCAGTCAACGTTGCCTTGTACTTGGTCACATTTCAAATAGCCTCCCTGTAACATCTGGAGTACCACAAGGAAGTTTCCTTGGTCTTTTGTTATGAATGACCTGCCAGCTGTTTTATATAGCCATACAATCCTATTTGCTGACGACTCAAAGTGTTCTAGAGTCATAAAAGAGGCTTCAGATTGTGATGCTCTTCAAGATGACCTCCAAAGCCTCTCGTGCTGGAGCCAGGCGTGGCAGCTACGCTTCAACAGCTCAAAGTGTGAAATATTGACTGTTTCCCCTAAAAATGAACCAATCAAGTTCAATTATATCTTACACTAATACTCTTAACCATGTATCATCTTTAAAAGACCTTGGGGTCATTGTATCGGATAACCTTAAGTGGAACAATCATATAGACCATGCATTAGCTAAGGGATATAGGATGTTAGGATTCTTGCGTAGGCATAGTCTGAAATCATTTGATGAAAAGACAAAGAAACTTCTTTATCTTTTTCTTTTGCCCGCCCACACGTAGGTTATGCAAGTGAGATCTGGGCCCCCAGGGAATAGGAAACTTAAGTAGAGTAGAGGGTCTCCAACGTAGAGCTACCAAATTTATTTTAAATATTAATTATCTTAACAGAATTCCTTATTGAGATCGTCTCATTAAGTTATATTTACTTCCACTTTCGTATTGGCACGAGTTGAAGGACTTGTTATTCTTTTTAAATGTCGTGTTGGTCATTTTGATATTTCCATTGATCGCTTTGTTAAGCCTCGATCTAATTATATAATTACTCGCCACAGTTCCATGTAGATGTCGTACCAAACTCTTCAAATCCAGTTATTTTAACATCTTGCCTAAACTTTGGAATAATCTACCGTGCTCTGTACGCTTTTTTCCTTCTATTAATCAGTTTAAATCTTATCTTCTTAAGTATTATAACAATGAACTATCTAATGCTTATAATTCTGATAACTTTAACACTTGGTAATCGATCTGTTATAAGTGTTGTTCTACGTGTAACCTTCTTTCTTCTAATCGCTGTTGCTACTAAATTATGATCACGTATTATATATGATAAACTTATAGATAATATATATATTATTTATTAGCTACAAATTATCATTATGTTTATATCGCTCTGTTTTGCTGTCCCTCACCTTTTATATTTTTGTTTTATAATTATTATATATGTTCCTTATATTATTGTCTTTATTTATATTTTTGATTTATATTTTGCTGTTTAGATTTTATATATTTTTAAGATCGAAATTATGTAAATAAATAAATACTGAAAGCATTTTTTCAAAACATGATATTTTAATCATTCCGCTCATTAAAACAGATGACATCACAGCCCGCTAGTTCTACGCTTGGGCTACCTGTGGTTTAGGATTGGTCATAAAAGGAAAAAACTCATAAAAGAACATTGTCTTCGCCTAGAAATCGCACTAAATTGTTCTTGAACTTGAACAATTTCAGCGGTGAATAACGTTGAGTTTCGCATGATACATTGGCAAGTAAAAGAACAATTACCTGGGCATAGACGAAATAACACTGATTGCTATGACAATTTTTAATATATTTCACCTTTTTCTTTCTACAGGTAATCTGTACCCCATTGGTGTATCTAACAGGAGCATCATACCAGATGACAGATTCGCGGCAAGCTCAACATTATCTTACTTTCTCGATCCACACGATGCACGACTGAATGGAAACGGGGGATGGAGACCAAAGACCACTACTGACCCTAATGACTATCTACAGATAGACTTGGGTGAAGTGTATGTTATCCATGCTCTAGCCACACAGGGTCACGCAATACTGTATAGATGGACAACAGAATACAAGATATCAACATCTACTGACAATAACAATTGGACTATGTACCAAAGTGGTGGTAAAGTAAAGGTAAGAACGAACACTTTATCCATCTAGTATGTCTAATATCGAAATTGATTAAATATCAAAAAACGTGATGTTTACATCGAACTCACTAGTTCATTGTCCTGTACTGGCCTGTTTAGAGAAAGTTAGAACTTGAAAAAAGAAACTTTTTTAACAAATATATCAGGTTTAGCTATGTTCTGTTCTCTGATAAAACACGAATGGAGCTGTAGGACGGTCAAAAAGTGTTAGAAATTACTCGCCTACGGCTCGTGAATTTTAAAACTTTTTGAATGTTCTATAGTTTCCAGAGTGTTTTTATCAGAGAACAGAACATAGCTAAGTCTGATCTATTGACTTTATATAATAGATTTTTTACGAGCAAAATAGCGTAACATTTCGAAAAATGCATCTGTTTAGTAAAGAGCGTGTGTCTGTCGTTAAACTCAAATAAATAAATTTGATCGATGCAATGATTGGCGAAAACGCGACATAGGCTAATCTGATTGGTCCCATTTTGACATATAGTGACAGATATGCACAGCCTGCTACATAAATGGTTTAGCGATCTAAAGTATTTATAAAAGGAGAGGCCGTGTTGTATAGGTGGATATAGGTACGAGCCTGAGGCTCGAAACTAAACTTCAAAACTAAATATTGTATTTCGAGTGGCCCTGGGGTTTTCATAGCAACCGTTGCCATGGAAGGGTGTATTGTTGATAAAATAAGAAATGTAATCAATAGGAACTTGTTTAACATCACTGGCAAATTTCATTCATTTTGACTGAGTACTTTTGAAATCATATGATATTTATTATCACGGATGACTGCACGACAAAAACTCTCTCCACCATCCCCTCCATGGAAACATTGCCATATCTCCCTTGTGAACAGGTTACCAACCGGTTAACAAGTGAATTCATAAAACATAGAGAATAAGCTTTAGTTTGGTTAGTAATACAACCCAATTCATGTGTCCTAGCGCCCTTGCTTTGTCGTCTTATCTATCATTCTATATTAGGAATATAAAACGGCGCGCGTCTATATACTGTAATATTAACACGCTGTTAGCTGTAGAGCACGAGAGAAGTCATAGAGAAACACGAGGTGTAACCGAGTGACTTCTCGAGTGCTCTACAGCTCCTAGAGGGTTTATATCACAGTATATAGACCTAGATAGGCGTTTATTGCTTATCTTATATTAAATATTTTTGAACTATAAATAATAACGATAAACATAGTATGCGTATGATGTTGGAATGAAATGTGTATATACTCACAATATACCCACACTAATAATATAATAATATAATAATAATATAATTATAGCTTTACACGAAGTCTCAAAGCTTTACAAAAATCCTTTTGGAATATTAAAATTACAATGTGTAAATACAAAAAAGAAAATATATATTAAACATCTAGTTATTGAAAAATGAAAATAGCAGTACTATATCAATTAAGATATGTATATTCAAGAAAATCTAATAAATAACATTATGGTTCCTAGTTTAATAAATTAACTATTCATAATATAACTTAAATAAATATGTCTTTAAGGCTGACTTGAATGTTCCAGGTGTTTCAGAGCTCCGGATATATTAAGCGGGAGCTCGTTCCAATGCTTCGGCGCAATAACTGAGAATGCTCTGTCACTGTACGATTTAGTATTCGATTTCGGTATTGATAGTAAATGTTTATTTGAAGATCTAAACAAGCGTAGTGGCTGATATGGAACTAGCAGTTCTGTTATGTAGTTTGGAGCTACGGAATTAAACGCTTTGTAAGTTATTAGAAGAATCTTGAAGTGTATTCTAGCCTTGATCGGCAGTCAGTGCAGGTGCTTCAAAATCGGTTTGACTTTCAACCTTACTCACCATTTGAGCCTCCTATAGCTCAGTGGCAGAGCGTCCGACTAGTATACGGAGGGTCGTGGGTTCGATTCCCATCTGGGAAGCTTTCTTATCTGAGCTCTCGCTTTCTTTCTCTACTTTGTCTACAACAGTAAACAGTAACATGAAGGTTACAATGCAGATCTGAGAACGGCCTTGTTTAATTAGATAAACTAAAAGATGAATTTGAACTTATCGGAATGCTTTTCTTTTACAGAAGATTATTGACTTTATTGAAAATTGTCAATGCAGTAGTGATTGTCTTACTAGCCAAGATCGAATTCTTGATTTCTTGCCTTTCTTGTTTTTGGCTTCGCCGTAAGAAAAATCCCAGGTTTTTGTCAAGCTCTTCGTCATTCATTAAGTGAATCTCAGTCGGAATAGAGTTTAATAGGTACCAAGGCATGGGCCGGTCACAACTGACCAAGCACTTCCACGGAGGCAACCATGGCATCCGGGCCGCAGTCTATCCGTCACACTGACCCCAGCCAGTAGAATATTCACCTTACACTAGCCCTAGCGAACCTTAGGACCAGCAGGTGGGGAAAAAAACAATTCATACATGCATCATAACGGCAAACACTTCCAGAACTGCCAGAGGTGCCAGTGACTCATGCTATCACATTGTCACCCCCACCCCCCCCCCCCCCCCACTTTAAGTACTGAGATAAATAAAATGTAGGACCTTTCCTAAATTTAGAAATAATGAGAAATATTGCTTTATTGCGTAATTCATAATTTTCCCTTGGCCTTGATCATAAATTTCAGCAGCTAGAGCTCTAACGAAAAAGAACATGCGTAGAATGATATTAATTTGCGACATGTGATTCACAGCCCCACCCCAGATTTCAGATTTCAGATTTTTATTGATATTACACCACTTATTTACATGGATAATCAATGGATGAAAGAAATACATTAATAGAAATTAGATGATATTTGAAATAGTTTCAAGACTAATCAAAGCCAGGTACCTTAGTTTTATTCTCCTTAGTTTTATCCAAGTAAGAGCATTTTTTCATCTGTGCTTTCATGTGTTGTTTTTTTGTCTCTGAAAGATTGTTTAAAAGTGTTTGATATTTACTGTATACCAGGGACCACGGAGCATATTGAAAAGTGTGGGGGGGGGGGGGGGGGCTGTCAACTGAAAATGAAGCATAATGAAAAGAGGAAAATAGCTAGAAAAATATAGTATTCGACTTTTTTCTTTCACTTGACGTTGGACACTTTATTCGACATTTGTTTTTTAAGGCTTGTGATTTTCGTTGTCCCTGAAGTTTTTAACTCTTTCGCTCTTCAGAGGTCGTTGTAAGTGAAGATTCCAAATTTTCTTTCGATTGTCATTGCGTCCAACAAAGTTATTGGCGATTTTTATCACATTCAACTTCTCTGTTTCCTTCTTGTGGCAATTAAGTAGTGTGAGGTTGCTGAATCGCTGTTGCGTCATATTTGATCTTAGCCAAGTTTTCAGACGTCGTGCTGCTGATAATGATCTCTCGCAGCTTACATAGTGTAATTGCTTCACCAATTAAGCTTCTTTCTTCCTTGGGCAGTCTCTTAACTTCACCGGGAATGTCATCAAAGCATTCCATGGGACCTTTACCCTTCAGTAACTGACGCAGGACTTCAAGGTGGCTCTTAAGCGATTCCAAATAAATGTCATCATTATATGCTTTCATGTAGTCAAGCTCTTCTGTGTAGGGTTCTCCATTGATGCCTTTAATAAGGAGGGACTCCATCTTTGCATAGACTGAAAAGCTTGGTTGACTGAAGCGCTTTTCTATCCCGTTCACCATCAGGTCTATAGCTTCGAAGTAAATGCGCCGATTGTGGTCTTCGGAGGTTTCTGGAAATGTTAGTTGTCCACTTCCGATCTCGATCCTTACAGGTGCTCGACGCTTTCTGGGAAGAACTGGTTCAGAAATGTTGTGCTCATTGCTTTTTTAGAAAGACGGCTGAGTAGAATGCTGAAAAGCTTTCATCATTTCGAATGCTCTCCAGTACCGACTTAGTAAGTTGTGCTAAAGTTTATCAGAATGAGAAAATAACCTCTCACCAAGACTTAGCCCAAAGAAAAAGTCGAAAGTCTGCATTTGAGCTTGACGTCCAACTATTCTTCCTCCTACATCTGGTGGCAGCTGATGTGCTAGGTACTGCTTCCACTCTTCCATTAAGGCTGAGTAGTTATCGAGAATTCGGCGAAAACAGGTTGCTCTCACCTTCCATCGTGTTGGACAGAGTGACCCGATACCACCAGCAGCGGGGTTACTTCCTTCTCCATGCTCCATCCTCTAAGTTCTCCTTTATTTGTCCCAAAAGACATTCATGCTTAGGAGAATACTTGAAGAGGGTTGTAATCTCTTTAGCAGTATCCATGGCGTTTGACAATATTTTTGAGCCTTTGCTGCTACTGAACACTGGCAGACAGGCAGCGACTCACAACAGAAAGTGAATTAATTAATAGTCACACGCATGTTTCATTTCCCGCCAAAACACAGGAACCCCACAATAAGATTGTCTTGCCCAGTCACGCTCTCAAAGACACTATTATTTTGTCCGACCATGGATCCATTATCACAAAAAATCATTATCACATTTCGGGAAAAAAAAAGCTTTTATTTTAATTCCTATTTTTTTTTCGTCGGCTCTGCGGTGCCTGTATACTTTGTGCCACTTTTAATACTTCAATTTTTGTAATTTATTATTATTTATGTATTAAGTAAAGTAAAAAGTCATAACTTAAGTCCTATTCTTATTTGCATTCCTGTCTGTAATCCACGCGGATGATGCACAAACTGCAGCAAACTGCAATGTGAATTATTTCAATAGTACTTGCAAGGGTTTTTCTCCATTTTTCATCAATGCTTCAGAGATTTATAACTTTTAATGCATTATTTAATATATTACTACGGTTTTTTTTCATTTCAAAGTTAGTGTTTAGGAACAAGAAAAAAAGTAAAAAAAACAAACATTTTGACAAATTCCCAAACTCATCCAAACCTCTGACGTCACAACCGTGTTTACATAGCCTCATGTAAACACGGCTATTAGGCAATCAGAGCGCGCATTATATCTGAACTATTTTATAAATCACATTGACAGTACAAAAATTTAAAGTAAATGACTGTATTTATGGAATAATGGAATACATACATTCATACATACATACATACATACATACATACATACATACATACATACATACATACGTACGTACATACATACATACACATACACATACATACATACATACATACATACATACATACATACATACATACATACATACATACATACATACATACATACATACATACATACATACATACATACATACATACATACATGCATACATACATACATACATACAAACTCAGACAAACAGATTTTTTATCTCCTTGAGTCCGATTTCTGCCGTTTTCTCTTCAGTATAATATCCTACTTGTCTGAGTCATGCATCTATTAAGCAGGCTATTTTTAGAATAGCGATGCAAGCTCTATTGATTCAGAAATAGAGTTCCATACTTTAAATCTTAACTTAATTTGCCATAGTTTGTTCTTAATTATTTTTGGTAAGGTGAAAGCTTAGAGGCTTAATAGGGTATTATAGGAATGTATCTTCGCAACTGGAGTGAAAACGTTCGTGAACATAGAAGGTAAATTGTACTTATGAAAATCAAACAAAAATAAAGCTGTTTCAATAAAAGTCAAATCAGATATCTTGATTAATTTTAGGTCTTTAAAAAGTGGGGGAGTGAACATCAGAACTAGAAAACGTCATGACACATATAGCTTTTTTTTGAAGATATCTAATATGATTTAAAGAGGTAGCAAAAGTGTTTCCCCAGATTATAAAACCATAGGTTAGAAAAGATAAATCAGTGCATAACACAGGGCAATTAGAATTTCTTGGGAAACAAAGTCTTTAGTTTTAGATAAAATTCCAATTTTTTTCGATATATTTTTTGATGTTATACTGATATGGGTTTTCCATTTAAGATGGCAGTCAATATTTAATCCAATATATTTTACACAGAATTTTTGAGTTAAGAGTGAATTGCTTATTGAGAGTTTGATATTTGTAACAATCTTTTTCTGAGGTGGGTAAAATAAGACGAAGTGAGATAATTTGTTGGCAGCCAACCAATCAGTTATATGTACAAGTTCATTATTTATATATTTTTTTCTAAATAGGATAAGGATTTATTTTAGAATAAAAAAGGGTGATGTTGCCTGCAAAAAAGTGGAATCAATCAATGACTTTGGTAATCAATTGGCATCAACGGGGAGTTCGCGAAGCCATCCACATCTGGATCAATGCACCAGACCTGAGCAGGGATGGGGGTAGGATTAATCTTCCACACAACTGGGACCACCTTTTGCAGTCACGTGATCTCGAGGTACATAAACTTCGTGATCAAGCGTGACTGCATAACGTGATCGAGACTCTAGCTATTAAAATATATTTCGGGAAGTTTAATTTTGGACAGGGATCCCAATTGGCCCATCTGGGAATTCACATGGCGTGCGCGATATTAATAAGTTTTTCTCTCATATTTATGCTCTCTTGATGTCAGATATAAACTGCGTTAAGCCAATCTCTTTTGTACCTCTAACAATATCTAGACATTTGTGTTAACAGTCTAGTTGGCATATAATCATCTTGAATATACGATAGTTTTAGGATGACACATAAATAATGCGGAGAGTATAAGTGTTGTAACGTTAGTCACAGTACTTATAGAACTTTGAATCGTGACGGGATTCGATATTATTATTATGTATATTATAATAGTCTAACCAGTCCCCCGTCTGTGCTACAAAATTGTCTCAGGGTGTTTACTCTCCAGCAAACTAAATCCCTTAAATCACAAGAGCAAGTG